>JALDNG010003524.1:0-2500 GCA_024349245.1 Neodontobutis hainanensis | reverse complement strand
ACGCCCCTCTCAGTGAACTCGTGAGGACCCCTGTGTGATTAGCTCTGAAGCTAACTGTGACAAACAGCCCCAAAGCGGAGCCTTAAAGTGAACAGAGCGCAGTGAAACATGGCAGAAGTGAAGCTGAAGGAGGAGACGGAGCTGTGGGACCCACCAAACACCAAACACAGGTCAGAGCAGCTGGGTTTATTTGGGATATTTCAGTGAATTCAACAGATGCTGTGTCCTTCTGTGAAACACTCCTAAACAACAGATCATTTCCTGAAAAACACACACATTTTCTGCTGGAATTATAAGGGTTTGCTTCATGTTATATCAACAGACTTCAGAAAGTAAGAAGTCTAAGAGAAATATACAGTTTCTGAATGTGTTCAGTTTGATTGTGTCTTTAAACAAGTCAGCTACTATTGTACTGTAAACTTCTGTAGGTCACTGTTTATCGAAACTACACTATTTCTGGACCATCTCACGGACTATGGCTCAGTGACTAATTCCAGTTTAAAATGATTATTGCCATGTTTTAAGACAATAATTTGTGTAAAATCTTGTTTGTTTTCAGTCTGGAGCCCCCCCACATTAAAGAGGAACCAGAGGAAGAGCTCTCATTCCGTCCTGTCTCTGTGAAAACTGAAGATGACGATGAGGAATATGCCACAGTCTCCATAAAGGAACTAAACATAGGTAAAACAACAAAGGCTTCGGCGCAATGGATAGGCTACGGCTGTTCCTCCAGCTGCTCCTTCAGCTGCTCCTTCAGCTGCTCCTTCAGCTGCTCCTCCAGCTGCTCGTCCAGCTGCTGCTCCAGCTGCTCGTCCAGCTGCTCCTCCAGATGATCCTCCAGCTGCTACTTCAGCTGCTCCTTCTGCTGCTCCTTCAGCTGCTCCTCCAGCTGCTCCTTCAGCTGCTCCTTCAGCTGCTCCTCCAGCTGCTCGTCCAGCTGCTCCTTCAGCTGCTCCTTCAGCTGCTCCTCCAGCTGCTCCTCCAGCTGTTCCTCCAGCTGCTCCTCCAGCTGTTCCTCCAGCTGCTCCTCCAGCTGCTCCTCTAGCTGCTCCTCCAGCTGCTCCTCCAGCTGCTCGTCCAGCTGCTCGTCCAGCTGCTCCTTCAGCTGCTCCTTCAGCTGCTCCTCCAGCTGCTCCTCCAGCTGCTCCTCCAGCTGCTCCTCCAGCTGCTCGTCCAGCTGCTCCTTCAGCTGCTCCTTCAGCTGCTCCTTCAGCTGCTCATCCAGCTGCTCCTTCAGCTGCTCGTCCAGCTGCTCGTCCAGCTGCTCCTCCAGCTGCTCCTTCAGCTGCTCCTCCAGCTGCTCCTTCAGCTGCTCCTTCAGCTGCTCATCCAGCTGCTCCTTCAGCTGCTCATCCAGCTGCTCCTTCAGCTGCTCGTCCAGCTGCTCCTTCAGCTGCTCCTCCAGCTGCTCCTTCAGCTGCTCCTTCAGCTGCTCATCCAGCTGCTCCTTCAGCTGCTCATCCAGCTGCTCCTTCAGCTGCTCGTCCAGCTGCTCCTCCAGCTGCTCGTCCAGCTGCTCCTCCAGCTGCTCCTTCAGCTGCTCCTTCAGCTGCTCCTCCAGCTGCTCGTCCAGCTGTTCCTCCAGCTGCTCCTCCAGCTGTTCCTCCAGCTGCTCCTCCAGCTGCTCGTCCAGCTGCTCCTTCAGCTGCTCGTCCAGCTGCTCGTCCAGCTGCTCCTTCAGCTGCTCCTTCAGCTGCTCCTCCAGCTGCTCCTCCAGCTGCTCCTTCAGCTGCTCGTCCAGCTGCTCCTCCAGCTGCTCCTTCAGCTGCTCCTTCAGCTGCTCCTTCAGCTGCTCCTCCAGATGCTCCTTCAGCTGCTCCTTCAGCTGCTCGTCCAGCTGCTCCTCCAGCTGCTCCTCCAGCTGCTCCTCCAGCTGCTCCTCCAGCTGCTCCTTCAGCTTTGTTTCAGCCCAAGCCTTTGTCCTCGAGCACATAAAGAGTGTACAGCGCCTTTAACTTTTCCTTAAACCAGTCAGAGACACTTTTGTTATGTTAAGATAAAGCCACTCTTTGTTAAACTTTATAAAGAAAATTCAAATGCTGTCAAGATTGTTGGACATTGTTCAGCAGAGGCTCTGTCAGAATCATATAAAAATATAAAACGTAATAAAGGGTGAAGGATTTTCCTAAATCTATTAACGTCTACTTTGTGTCCTGCAGGTGTTCAGATTGTGTCAGAGAAGAATCTAGAGAAGACTAAAGAGGAACCAGAGGAAGAACAGCTGCAGGAGTTCCCTCCTGTCGCTGTGAAAAGTGAAGATGATGAAGACAAGTCCTCTGTGCTTCATCAGAGAGCACCTGAGGAGAACAGAGAGGAACCTAATGGAGAGGACTGTGGAGCAGAAGCAGGCTGCAGCTCAGATCCACTCACACTTTTACACTCGGACTCTGAGCACACGGACCACTCTGACGACTGGACTCAGGAGCAGACTCAGGGGAAAAGAAGGTTCTCACTGATGAACCCTGAGTCCTCTGTGAGAGACGTGGGACAGGACTCTAAA
>JALDNG010003523.1:0-26133 GCA_024349245.1 Neodontobutis hainanensis | reverse complement strand
GAACTAGAAAATTCACAAGTGGCAAAAGGAACACAGACCAAACTTACGGGTGACGGTGACAGAGACGGAGACAGAGACAATGACAATGACCTGGTACTGAGGGGAGGGACAAACAGGTATAAATAGACACAGACAACAAGGGACAGGTGAAACATATTAGGGCGGAGCAGGTAATCACACAGGAGGGAAAACACAAGGCAGGAAGTCAAGCATGAACACAGACAAGGGCACGACATTTCAAAATAAAGTCCATTGAATACGATACAAACCGGAAACAATATAAAACAGACATGAATCATGACAATTACAGGCTTCATCTACAGCACTCACAGAGGAAGAGGAGGGTACATTTGATGAAGATATGTTTAACTGGTCTGCACTTCCTTTTTCACACTTACCTCACACAGACACTGAACCACAGCTTTCACACTTTGAGACTTTTCTCACAGTCGACCCATCATGCAACACCTGTTTAGAATAAAATAAAAATAGAATACATTTTAAATAATCATTAAACTATATGCATCACATGTAAGTCGGCAGTTAGCAGTAGAAGTGACACCTGTAGCACTAAAATATTGTAAACAACTAAATACAGTCTGATCATTGTTATATGAACCTGTTGATCTTTACTCCGTTAGATATATTGAGTACTAAGAAAAACATTGAAGATCAGTGTAAGAACTAAAGGAAATAGATGTGTTACTTCTTCTTGACTCTAAAATGACACTGAGACAAAGAAGGAGCAACTATGAACTGTATTGTCGTCTTGAAGCTGAAGGAGAGATAACATCATTCTTGTTCAGAAACGTGTTAGATACTTGTCTTTTGTGGTTATTGTTCTGTAGAGGTTTATAATTGTTTGTGTGTTTGTCAGAACTGAAGCTACAGTACAGCTCACAGAGGAGTGAGATAAAGTGTGTCATTGAACGTCATAGAAATGTGTGGCTTTTGACCTAAAATGAAACAAGTGCAGTGACACACTTTAAAAACTGAATGTGCTGGAGTTCAAGGAGCAGTGATGTCGTCCTGGGCCTGATCCTCTCTGTTAGTGTTCATCCATGAGTTAAAGTCAGATCCTGGTTCATTCTGGTTTCTGACTGAACTCTATAGTCTCCAGATCTGTGAACAGTTTTAAGGGAGAAAACACTCACAGCTGAGCAGCTCCAGGAGGTGCGCGCTCACGAGATGCTGCGCGCTCCCTGCCAAGGTGGAGCGGAGCTACAGGTGACAGCTGAAGCTAAGGTTAGGAGATGGTGAAACAGTTTATTTTGTTGCTTTAATGGAGGTTTCAAAATTCCCTTTTTTTCATTTCCAGTGCGACACAAACTCCTGTCCATCAGTTTAATCATCTATAAGCCTAATCAGCAGAATCAGCAAATATAATAACTACATAATCATTTAAAACCTATAGTAAATCATCAATTCATTGTAATCCATGTAAAGCTCTGCTGCAGTGCCTTATAGTGTCTTGGTGGGACTCTTGAATATTTGTAGCAGTGGTGGTCAAACCAAGGCCCAAGGACCCAATACTGGCTGTTCAATCTGCCAAGCATTAACTACTAATTTAATAATAATTAAAGACAATTAATTGAGTTTTAGAGTTTTTTCACTGGAGTCTCCTCAAAGGCCATATGTCTGATATTCCAAGAAACTGAACTCAAAGTCAGCCGCTTCTTTTCTACCGAGCCAAATACAAACCAGCCAAGTTACAGACTTTTATTTCTAGTTTGTTCACCCTGCTGTAGGGTGTTACTGTTCAGTAAAATTATTTTGTGTAGCAGCTGAAGATCTTTAAAATATACAACAATTATTCACTGTTTTAATAAATCTGCTTGCACCAATAAATACAAACAATTCAAGCTGCAGTGAGTCCAACTGAAGGGCATTTAAAGTCACTCTACCTCAAATTTAACAACAAACCTTAACACACATCACAGATTAAGCAAGACTCTAGCTCAACTCAACACAAAGATTGTTTTTTCACGTCACAATCTGTTCGAATAATAATCTGAATACTTTACGGACACAGTTACAAGTTTAGTCACATTTATCGATCCGCTCTGAAGACCGACACTGGTATTCTCCGCTCATCATGCAATGGTAAGTGTTTATCCGTGTAGAAATGAGACACATTTGGATTATTTCTCAACTCAACATCTAAAATACAAAGGAAGAAGAAACAAAGATGAATATCGACAGAAAATAAAGGTGCATTACCTTCAGCATGTCCAATGAAGACAAGGATATTCAGCACTGAAAATCAGAAATGTCAATATATAAGCAATCAAAGAAACTTAATATACAGCAACATTCTCACATTTTAATAGAAAAACCAAAGACAAAATGTGTGTCATTTTTATAACGGCAAAAGTGAGAGCTCTGAATTAAAGAAGGTATGTTTAAAAGCTGGTGTTTCTTCTTTTTCAACTTGTTACTTTCTTATTTTTAAGACAAAACTTGCAAAACCTTCACTGGCACACTTTCTAACACATATACAGTAAATATAATAAAATATATGCCTTTGTAGTTTATAGATATTGGTAATGTTTTAAAAAGGTGTGTCAGTAAAGTTTTTACAGTGCATGATCACATGTCACAGATTGATCTCCTCTTTACAAGGGTTTACATAAGGATTAGAAAACATTAATGTATAAAGTTATTTAGAGGTAGTCCTTAAGAAAAGTGAAAGCAAATTTTATATATAACACTGGTTAATGGTTTACAACCCATTAAGAACCTTTTATTAATGAATGTACAGTAAATTTTAATCTTAGAAGCTAAATAACTTATTGCTTTACAATTGGATTAACACATTTATAAGGTATTTGCAGTGTGAAAATAATAATTTGTTAATACATTGTAAATATCTTATTTTCAGACTATATTCCAAAGCAGGAGTTTCAAACACTTTTTAGTTCAGGAAACACAATCTGAAGTGGACCAGTAAAAGAATAGAATAAAAACCTATAAATAACAACAACTCCTTGTTATTCTTTGGTCTAAAGTGCAAAGAGGTACAATTACATTATAATGTCAGTGATCTCATTAATCACAGACCAAAAAGGTTAATGTTGGCTGTCGAGAGATTGTCTTTTGTCCATGTGGAGCTACCGTAGTTCATCATGTGTGTGTTTTCACAAACTCATTCTCACAATATATCTTTGAAGCTAATGTTTTGCTAGCATAAACGTATTTAATAAAGGAGCCTTTATGCACTTTCGCTGACCTTTCGGCTACAGATAAAAACAGACAGGTTTCCCATTCTCCTCAGAGAATAAATAGAAAGTGGTCATTTTTTGCAGAATTTTACACCTTGTGTCTTTTCTCTGTCACAGAGTTATTTTTACAGCAAAAGACAAAAGAATAAAACAAACTTACCATTTATGGGACCAGATGGTGCACTGCTGCCCTCTGCTGTTCAGTCCTGGGAGTCAGTGTTGTGTTGTGTTCTCTACTATTACTAAAACACTGCGACCACAGTGGACAAAATAGAAATAGCAGTTACCTGGATTTAAAACGATAGAAAATTTTCTTTTTTCCATCCCTGTCTCAGATTTCACTTTCTCCCAAAAGCAGCTGAGGGACCTCCCCTGCTTCTTTTTTATTTAAAAAATATCAAACTGTAGTTAGTTAGCTTAGCATTAGCTTAGCCACATACTGCATTTATCTCTGCTTTGTAAAACATTACATTATTGAATTGACAGAATTTATTGGGTTTCACGTTGCCTCCATTTTCTCTGTTGCAGTTATTCTGTAATAAAAGACACATTCAGCAGATATTAATCTTCCTGGAGCATTTATGACACGCCAGTGTCGACCAATGGCAGCGCACTCTTTTCAATGTAATGTTCAATGTTCACAGCTGTACCCAAAGTACAAACATGTCACAAATGCTAAAAAATTAAGTTTGCTAGGAAAAATAAACAATACATGAGATTTTTTAATGCAAACAAGTGCAGATTTGAGGATGACTCTCTTCAGTTTGGGCTCTAGGGTTCCTCTGTGAGTCTTTAAAACTCTGTCTTCATTTGTTCTTTATTTAGGTTTGATTAGTTCTATCGATGTTGAGTCTGTGTCGATCCTTCTCAAAGATCCTTTATAACGCTTTACAAAGATGGATTACCAGTGCTCGAGGGCACAAACCATCAGTTTAAACAAACCTCTGCCGACACACTCAGAGTCAGATCAGGGTTTTTACTCATGTGGGACCAACACAAAAGCACAATCTAAGTAAAGACTGAGGGTAACAGGTCAGGATACCAGAGCAAAGAAAACAAATACTTTTAATATAAAGATTACATTTGACATTTGCTTTTTAATTTGGTCTCCTACACAACAAAGCTTAATGTTAAAATATAAAAACCCTTGAAATAAAATGGCAATAAGCTTAGAAATAACATTTGTACTTTTATAAGGTGTGTCTGTGTTGTTCTGTGTGTCCTGCAGGGGCGCTGTGCCCTCAGGCTTTTAGGTTTCTGCAGCACACTGTACACGGTGTTGACTTGATGTGAGAGATCCATCTGTGAGTTTGAAGCCTCTTGTGGTGGTTTCTCTCGTCTCTTCACAGCGAGAGCCTTTAACTTTGTCCCAGTTACTTTCTGACCCCTTCTGGAGCAGACACATGTCTCTTATCTTTAACTAGATCTTTCCTGTGTGCATTAAACTAATCATTATGTTTTCTTTTTCCTATTAATATGTTCATAGATATAATATATATAAATCCTTGATTATAAACCTTAAAACACAACATTAACTCATCATGCATAAATGAGTAACTAAATAAGTATACAAGAATAAAACACATAATATCAAAAATATTACACAACAGGATATGTCACAGCACATTGACAAAGCACCAACCTGGGACCAGGTTTTGGGACTGCTGGCCAATGTGACCAGTTCAGTCCTGCACAGAGGCTGCCGAGTGTGAAAAAAGGCCCTGCCATGTCCCTAAGGCTCCCTGCAGCCAGCCTCCCTTCTCCTGAAGCAGGTCTCTGGTGGAGCGCAGGAGAAGTGACAGCCTATGATCCTCTAATTTACAACCTTTATCCACAGTTTTGTTCACTCTGACTTCTTCTGAGCTATCCTTCTCTTCATATTGTTTGTTACAAAATAAAGTTCCTTTGAAGAATTGTGTTGTTTGTTTTTAGAAACTTAACTTTCATTCTGTTGATCCTGTTGTAACATGTTACTTTAAACAGTTTTGTTTTTGCAATGTTTTGATTATTTTTAAACACTTTGATGGATTATTATTATTAATTTATATATTTAACAATAGATGTGTTTACTTTTATATTATGTAACTTTTTTTTGTAATTGCTTAGACCTTAATTTGCTTAATGTCACAAATTTAAAAACTGACACCCATTGAGCAAAAGTACCACCTTCTCACATTTGGAGCCACCAGAACCTTTTAACCTTTCAATAAAAGTTCAAATCAATAGTGTTATATTTTGTAAATGTTTTGTTTGACTAGAAAGAGCAAGCACAAACCAGAGGTACCTGTTCCACACTGGGTGGGTGGATGCCTTATGTCTACGTTTCAAGTCAAATTTACTTTTGAAAGATCCATAACTGTTAATTTAAAACTCAAAATGACTTTATTATTCCCTGTAACAGGTCGTTAACGTAATGTATAAATGCACAGCGCACTGAACATGTCACTGAGCACTTTAAAGATACACTTAGCACTTTTAAAGAACACATCACTTTATACAAAATCAAAGTTGCACTTAAATAAAGACATCGCACATGATTGTATAAATAAGAGAAGAAACAATTAGAACTTGTATCGAGAAAAGTGAGTGTGTTTTAAATGTGCTTTTAATATGTCCAGGTTTCTGGCCAAAAAGACCCCAGAGAAACAAAAACACACTAAAAAGGTTCCGGTCAGACCAAGGCAGGGGAATGTGAGGGAAAACAAAGTGGGTTGTTGAATGGTTTAGGGGTTTCAGTGAGTACAAGTCTTTGGTTTTAGGGTTTGTAAATCGTATTGGTTTTTAAATATGGGTTATGTTTTTGGCTTATTTCAAAGAGAATTCTAACATAGTTATTGTTAATAACTTTTTAAAAAGTGTTAATGTTTTTACCCAGTTATTTAAGCGGATGTTATAAACATTTTTGTTCTGCTGCTGGAGAGGACTGAACTCCACCAGCCTCCATTGCACTTTTTGCACATTGTGCACTTTGATATTTATTATAGCTTCTGTTTTCTGCTCATTATTACTTTTAATTCACAAACGTCCAGCCACTTCCCAGTCAGCCTACGAACAATCCCCTTTAAACTTTATTTAATGGAAATTCGGTTGTTAGGGCTCTTCAAATGAGTTAAGGCAGAATTCTTCATCTTCCACAGACTGACTAATGGTAGAGTCTTATGGCAGTCAGAAAGAAGGAAAACTTGTGTTGTTCTGTCCTGCAGCTCACTGATCTCAGACGTCCACTTCCTGCTCTCTCTTTTCCTCAGACTGTGGCCCTGAACTAAAATGAGTTGGACATCCTCTCCAACTCAGTTACATGAGCCTCGTTTCCACTGGAGCAGTATGGGGCAGGTCGGGTCAAAGGTATCTGACCCACCAGATGCACTTAGTCTTTAGAAGAGCGGCTAGTTTCCTTGTTTGATGTAAATCATCAAAAATAATGTAATAAATTGTTATTTATGATTTTTAGGCTCTGTAGGTGGTGTGTGGTTAAAAGTAACACAGTGTTAAAGAAGAAAATTAGAGATCAGAGATTATTATAGTAATTATTTAATTATTCAAACATATTTACAAACATAAACATATGTACAAAATAATTTATAAACAACTTATTAAAATGAATGAATGAATAAATGAATGAATAAATGAACGAATGAATAATTGAATCAATGAATAAATTAATGAACAAATGAATAAATGAATTAATGAATGAATGAATAAATGAATGAATAAATTCATGAAATAATAAATGTATGAATGAATGAATAAATGAATAAATGGATGAATGAATAAATGAATGAATTAATAAATGAATGAATTGATGAATAAATGAATAAATTAACAAATCAAGGAATAAATGAATGAATAAATGGATCAATAAAAAATAATAAATAAATGGATGAATTAATGAATGAATGAATGACATTAATATTTGATTCTATTCATTCTGGTGGCTCCTGGTCAACGTGCTGCCTCTGATACACCTCCTGTTCCAATAAAAGACAGGCTAGTTATGCAAGTTATAAGTGAATTTTCAACAAAACAAGTTGGATCTTTAAAACTCTATCCTCTCTATTATATGTCCCTGAAGTACACGTTTGAGACTGACTGAGGACTACACTCAGGGCTTAAAACAAGTCCCTTGTTATTTTTGTGACCTTTTAAACCACAATACAACATAATAATAATAAAAAACATTTGACTTGTAGATGTGATGTGTGCTTTTGGACTTACATCCCTGCTCTCCTCTTGGGCCTGTATAATGGCGGCCACAATAAGGTTCACCAAAACAAACTGGACCATTATAACAAAGGTGATAAGGCACAGTGGGGCAGCCCAGGACAGGTAGGTTGAACAGTTTACATCATCCAGTCGGCACTCCCTCAAAGTATCCTTTAACAAATCAATGAAAAAACGTAGACATCAAAAAATCACGGTAGAATTAAAAATATTTTCCAGCAAAGTCAGGTCTGATGCATACTTGAGGAAATGTGAATAAAAGGCTCAATGGAGTCTGATTGAGAGCGTTACTGCAGCATTGGGGCATCCTTCACACATGTACCACTTGGAGGGACAGGGCCATACATTTCTTGGCACGTGGTATACCATGACATCATTGCACTTCAAGCTGTTTTAGCAGTGTTTATGTTGTTGAACTGATAACTTTGATTAGAAAACTTACACAACTGCAAACTATTGTGGAACGTTACTTACTTACGTTTACATTTATTCATTTAGCTGATGCTTTTATTCAAAGCGACTTACATTAAGCTTCAATTCACCAGTGTTACAGCCTGAACACCACTGGAATCAAGGAGTGTCTTGCCCAAGGACACATCGACAGTATGAACTGTGAGGAGAGCGAATCGAACCACCAGGGACAAGCGCTCTACCACTGAGCCACTGAGCCCCACTTATTTTCTAAAAACATCCACTTGCTCGGGTGGGTTTTCTTTGGGTACTCACCAAAGCCCCACTAACATCAAAAACATGCTGGATGCCCCCTGGTGGAGAATGCCGATAAGAAATTTCCCCACAGGAATAACTGCTATAAATGTTTACAGCTGCACTATGTACATTGATGGAGCAATAACAGTCGTTAGGAATACATGTTTTAGAGCCAGTGCACAGGCAAAGCTATAATTGTGTGCTAGAATTTTCTTTTGTGTTGTGGATGTGGGCTTGTTCTTGAGTTTGTCTACCATCAAAATGCCGCTCCAGTTGTCTCCTGTGCACAGTATGTAGAGCGTCAGGAGGGCACTGCCAAAGTTTTGAAAGTGGCAGTAGCGACTCAAGCCAACACATGGATACTCTGGAGTACACTCTAGTCACGAGAAAGATCGATATAACAATCAATATATGATAATAATATAAACAATATACACATTATATTAACAATGTTTTAAATACATACGACAAACACAATATGTTTATAATAATATATGTACTGTGCTTGTGTTTATGACTGACCAAGTTTCCCAAACAGCTCCACTGTCAACACAGCATACATGAAGAAAAAGAAGGCGAAAAGCAAGCACAGATTTCCAACCTGGAGGAAAATGACACTTAACAACCTTCCTCCTGCTCTCTGTTCAATCAGATTACGCTGAAGACCTTCAAGAAACTTTAGGATAACACCTGCCTCCTCAGGTTGTATAAGCAAGTCCACTGCACTGAACACAACCAAAACCTAATCTCAAACACATAAGTCACACAGTATACTGCGAACTACCAGCATGTCATGTGTACAGTCAGTCGGAGTGATAAAATAGTTACAAATACTCACACCCACTCATACTCAAAAACTACAATGCAGTCCCATACAATAGAGATTTTGTGTGTATGTATGTATGTATGTGTGTGTGTGTGTGTGTGTGTGTGTGTGTGTGTGTGTGTGTGTGTGTGTGTGTGTGTGTGTGTGTGTGTGTGTGTGCTCACTTTCAACTCTCCCTGCCTCAGCTTCCCCTGTGCTGGACCCTGCCTCTGCTGGACCCTGCCTCTGCTTACTGATTGTACAGCTACATAACATATGCATGAGAAGAACATGAGTAATAAATATGACAAAGAATAATACATTTTCTAATTAAATCTGTGCTTCAGTCAGGTTATTATCTAGAATGTGGAACTATTGGCATTTTATCCTTTATGTAAATATGTAACATTGTGCTGTATTTTTCTATTTTTGTGTGCGTGTTCTTAATAAAGCTTTGATTGATATGTCTAATATGATTGCCTACCCAGCCCTGCACACTGCCCATCTACCTGTCTGTTTCCTGCTCTTCTCCTCCTGCTGCTCCTTCTCTTCCTCTCTCCTGCTGCTGCTCCTATTCCTCTCTTCTCCTCCTCCTCTCTCCTGCTGCTGTTGCTCCTCCTAAAACTGTCCTACCTCACATCACCAGCAATCTTTGGAGAAGTTTACTCGACTCTGCAACTCTGTCTATGACTCCATCGTTGTCTAAAGTCATTAGGATCTCTTTTTCTGTGCACATTAGCATGAATGCCTCAAGACGCTCCTGTGTCAGCACCCTTTTCAGTGCGGAAAAGGTCCGCTAATTCGGCACATTTAGCTGCCTCTTGTGCCAACATTTTTCTTTTTCATTCTTATTTTTCGGCCCCACCCATTTCTTTCACTTCTTTCCTTCGTTCGACATTTTTACCGTCTGTCTCTGTTGAATTCACACAAACTCAAACCTAACAAAGTAAACTTCTTTGATCGTCGCCTTTGAGCCAATCGGATATCAGGAAATACGAGGATCAGTCCAAGTTGGGAGGAGGCCGCCGTATCCCCCTTAAGATTGGAAGTATTGGTTTGGCCCAGTCTGAAACACACACACACACAGACACACAGCTGCGTTCTGCTGCAGCTGAGCGGCTGGCCACAGGCCGGTACGGTAGCGTATCATATAAAATAAATAATAATAATAAAAAATAATAATAAAAAATTTGACCACCGGCCGATTCGGCCTGAAATGGACCGGCCGTTCGGGATTGTTCCAATCCGTCCGTTTATGACATAATAAAATCAACTCCTAAGGTTTCTGTTTGCAAACTAAACTAAATCAATGTTTCCCACCATTAACAAATTGATTTTTATTTTATTATTCCTTTATTATCCTTGTGGGGAAATACAAAGTAGCATGTTTTTTGTTGCATGCATGTTAACATTTTTGAGACTGTTGCATTGACCTGGGCCTGTTACATGAGTTTCCTAAAGCCAGGCATACACTGTGCAATTTTCAACCTGAATTTGACCTCATATCTGGTCATACCATCATTTTTGAGCCAAATTCTGGGCTGTTGTGCGTCCTTGGTATCCTGTGTACAGGGCCCTACGCAATTAACCCCTCCCAACAAGTTCCTAACCAGAAATAGGTGGTCAGATGAAATTCTGACATGTCAGAAATCTCGGTCGCAGCAAACCATCCGGTTGTACAGTGTGTGAGCACATTAATCGTGATCTTTGGCTTTCCTCGTGATCTACTCAAACAGTATGAGTTGTGTGTGTGCCAAGCTTTAGTGTTCTCTCTTCTTTAGAGCTCTTTAAAAAACACAATAGTAGGTGTCAGCTGCTCCCTTCAGGGTTGCCACAGGGGAGGGATCCATATATTTAGAGTGGCATATATTTTTATCCAGGATGCCCTTCCTGACACAACGCTCTCTATTTTTATAGACCTGTAGTAATGCTGCATTCATGTGGTCCTCGGGAACTCGAATACAGTGCATCTGTGAAGTATTCACAGTGCTTCGCTTTTTCCACATTTTGTAATGTTACAGCCTTATTTCAAAATGGATTAAATTGATTGTTTGCCTCAAAATTTTACAAACTTATCCTTGAGTGATCCAGACAGAGCCAGCCTTGAACACCTCCGGAGAAATCTGAAAATGGATGTGCACCGACGCTAACCATCCAACCTGATGGAACTTGAGAGGTTCTGCAAAGAAGACTGGGAGAAACTGCCCAAACATTGTTGTGCCCAGCTCATAGCATCAGACTCAAAAGGCTTGAGGCTGTAATTAGGGCCAACGAAGCTTAAACAAAGTTTTGGCTGTAAATAATTATGTACATGTGCTTTTTGTTTTTCATTTTTAATAAATTTGCAAAGAATTCAAACCTTCTTTCATGTTGTCATCATGGGCTATAGTTTGTAGGATTTTGAGGCAAATAATAAATTGAATCCATTTTGAAATAAGGATGTAACTTAACAAAATGTAGAAAAAGTGAAGCGCTGTGAATACTTTCTGTATTTGAGAAATGCACATGAACATGTCTAAACATCAGTCCTGCGATGCTATATATTCCGACCTTACGAGCTGAAATCATGTGAACACATCCCGAGATTCTGAGGACCACATTAACGCACCAAAAGTTATGAGAATTTTTAGAAATGAATAAAAAAGTTGCATGTGTGTATTACTCTGTGCAAGGGTGAACACTTTGCAGGTTCGGATGAGGCTGGGATTAATGGGAAGTTTGTCGTCCAGGTTCAGCACAGTGAGTACGAAAGATTAGAGACATCGCCAGCACCAGCAGGTCCAGACAATTCCAGCTAAAGGTTCACATATTACATTAGACACTATTGACAAAACAGACTTGCGCTTATTTATGTGCCTTACTTGTTATTTATAAACCTCAGTCCGCCAAACGCCACAGGTTTGAGCACAATGTCAATGATGAGGATGGCAAAGAAACCGTAGAAAGTGTAATCCATGAGATTATCTATGTACTAAGCAGACAACAAAAATAAATAAATCAATATGCCCTTATAGTTTAGAGATGTTCCTGAGGCAGTGGGTTGACATTACCGAGTCTGATTGTAATGTTCCAACATCATGATAAAGACATTGAAAATGATCACCCCTGACATGAGCAGCTCCAGGATGAGGCTCGTGCACAATGTGTGGATCAAGCGCCGCACTCGCGAGTAGCGGGTGTAATATAGCGCTGTAAAAAATAAAAATAAACCAACAAAAGGCCTAACAACCACAATCAAACACTACAATACTGGGCTCAGTGGCCTAGATGTGACTAACCGTTCCGTGTTAGGGTCATTTTCGCCTGTGTGAGGTCCCCTCTTTGGATTTTCTGTTTTTGCTGGACTTCGTTGAATGTGTCGACCATGGTCCCGATGAACATGTCCAGCAGGAGGATGCTCATTATTATAAACGATAGAAAGTACAGAGCCATCCAGGTCTTGTTGTTTGTCACAGGCTGAAAAACAAAACACAACTGATAAATTCACAAAGGATCAGCGTGATCCAATCCACTTTAACTATTCCTGCTTAAGGTTGTGTTTTGTATAAGTTACTTATACAGTGAGAAAATACATTTATTAATAACAATAAAGATAGTTATCAGTTTTATTGAGTCATGGATTTCTTTAAGTGTTGTTATGTTATATTTATTTTTCTACACCAATCCTTATAACAGGATTTTCTTTTTCAGAGAGGACTCGGTCTCCTCTGGTCCTCCTTAAGTCTCGCTTTGTTTAGTGATAATACCTGAAGGTCTTCTCCGACAGCGCCGAGGCCGTCGTACATGATATTCACCCATCCGTCCTTCGAGTACATCACAAACAGTGACATTAAGGCCTGGAAGAAAACAAAAACTACTCAACAACTACTACTAATATGTTTAGTCTATCTCCAGCCTTCTCGTTTATACCTGGAGAATGTTGTCGAAATTGAATGTTCTTCTTTGCCAGCTTAGGTTTGACATCAGGCATTCGGTCTTGTTGGTGATGCTTCTGACAATACCGAATTCTTTGTCCACACAATTGAAAAAGGCTCCTTAAAAAGCTAGTCAACCAAGGCACACAGGGTTGCAGTGATATGGTAAATACTTTGGCTGAATTCAAATACTGTTCCTTAACCTTTGAATACAACGTCCTAAAGTCAACAGTGAGAGGTCAGGAGTGTCCTTGTCAAGTTAGGAAAGGAGCATCAGCGGGGTTTTGACACATCTGATTCCACTAACCTCATCAGGAATGTTGAACATTGACGCACATTGACATAATAAAAACTACACATCCTAACAAAAGACTACAACAAGCACCTAATCCTGAAAAAGTCAGTCATAAGATGTGGTAGCTCTAGAGCAGTGTCTTTTTCAGTTGATGCAGAGTGACTTTAAATTCATCACAAACTCTTCACACGAAACTAAATTTTGGTCGTATTCAGAAAAGATTGTGGCTGGTGGTGCAGTGGATTGTGGAAAGTCAGTAAGCTCCTAACCTTTCAGAACATCCATAGGTTTAAAAGAAGCAGTGGAGCTCCTATCTTAGCTCCTTTCCTTACTAAAGTGAGAACTCAAACATCTGTGTGTTCTAAGTGTTCTAAGCTATTTGAGACATTCAGATTCAGCCTCATGTGTGGTTGAATTATCTTACCTGCACACCAAGGACTCCATAGAAAAGAAAAAAACAGCACTGATTATAATAATGTTAGTAATTGGTTTGACTGAAGCTAGAGACCGTCCATGGCCAGCTTCAATCTTGTTGCGTGTTTGAGGACCCTGGAACAAAAATTCATACAAAACATGTATAAGTGCCATGTAAGAGCCACTCGCTGAAAAGCCTGGCTGCTTTAGGAGGAGTAGGGGCAGTACAAGTCATGATCACTTTGGGGAATGTTTCGTCCTAAATATACATACTCCACTGTACTATTTTTGCAAACCCCTGGCAATATTGAGAAACAGTTATTAAATGGTGGAGTTAAACACAGCGGTCTATTGATGGAAAAATTTAAATCTTGTCTCTTGTTCACATCTATGACATACTGACCCAACCCGTAACGTAGAACCTTGAGGATCCCCATGATTCTTCTATTATTGTGCAGTGGATCACTCAGTGAGAGAATGACATCAGCTGCAGACACTATCACCAACACCCGTCTAGGACGTTCTCGGGGGAATGGCAGTAGCTGTCTTTCCCAATCACCACACCCAAGGCTATGATCTGGTGTTAAAGAACAGTAAGAGTCAAATCAAAAATAACTCAAAATGTTTTTTAGAAATACTTGTATATTGTTTACCTTTAAAACCATTTCTAGTGTAAAGAGGCCGGTAAAGACATAGTCACAATAAGTCAGGACAAGTCGCTCCTAAAGACAAAGACATACAGTTTTTTTTATCTAATATATCTAATATGAACCTATCTCATATTTTCCAGGTTCTGAGGGAAATAGATGTATTTGAGAATGCATTTGTCTCACCGTGCTTCCAGAGAGATGCTGGGTCTTTCCAAAGCCAAGGTGATACAGCTCAGAACAACGACTAAAAGAATGAGGTGGGCGAACTTAACAGAGGCATTGATCTGATTGCAGACAACACGGAACCTAAACAAAAGCACACAATTACCTCAGGACTGAGCTGTAAAAGGAAAAGTGACTTCTTCAGTTCAATTCAGTTTATCTGCCATTTGCAGATTAAAACTCTTCTATCGATATGCATATATAAGTATGCACTTTCACAGATTAAAAAGTAAAAACAGTGAAAGGTGTTTTTAATAAACAGCAGGGTTGTAGTCGAGTCACCAGTTTTTTAGTACAAGGCACTTTCAAATCCTCAGTTTTCAAGTTCAAGACACCAAAAACTAGTCCGAGTTGTGGGTGAGTTGTCAACATGGTTATTTACATCATCAACAGAAACGTTTAAGATATTTAAGTTATATAAGTCATTTAAGAATATATCATACCAACTGTTTTGAACATTCATAACTTAACTTTTTTAAACAGGCCCGGCTTTTCTTGAAATGCTGCTAATAGCTTAATTATTGCTAGTTTGACTGTAATAACTTATTTAATATAACATTAAAATCAAATAAATATAACATGAGCGCATTTTGGTCCTTGTTGTTATTGTTTATTGTTCCAACATTCTGAGATAAAATTACATGAACACATCAAAGTAGAAGAAGAACAACTTCCTAACTGGAAATTGAAATTTGAGTTACCTTCAATTGATGAAATAAGTTCAAGTTAAATCCAAATATATTTGAGTCCATTCAAATCACCAATGTTGAACCAAATCATCTGATCAACTGATGCATTGATTTGGATTTGATTTGTGTGTCTATTTAGAAGACATTTAATGCTGTTTGTTGCTCACACTTAAAAGTACTATAAACGTATTAATTATGAGCTGTTTATATCTAAGACTGAAAGCTAGACAATCTGCACGTCTCTTTTAAGTCATGGGGCAATGTCTACCTGATCAAAAGCAGGTATCTGGCAAAGACCGAAGTTCATTGAGGGGAGTTTCCAAATCTACTTTTTCCAATTTTCAGGGGGAAGACAGCGGTACAAAGCTCTAAAGCATGGTTACGCTGAAAAGTAGTGCAGGTCTCAAAGCAAAGCGAAGCCATTACACACAGACAGAGCAGACAGGTGTCACACCTGTCAGGACGGTCCAGGCCTAGGAAGAGAAGAGGAATGTAGCACCGATGAGTTAGGGACTGTAATTTTCTGATCCTCCAAACACAGAGCTAAGCTCCTGATCAGCTGTGCCCCGAGGACTTGTGTTCTGTTCTAAAGCCCTGCTTTATCTTTGTCTAAACCTTTACACTTTCTCGGCCTCGATCATAACATGTACATTTGTATTTAGCCATGCGCTGTCCTGGCTGTAGCACATTGATAAAAATATATATATATATAATGTTTGTAGATTATTCATTCATTATTAATGTTTTAGGCTGCAAGCCCAAATTATTTAAATATTAAATATTAAATATTTCTAAATGCTAAATTTCTAAATTTCTAAATGCACATACTGATGCCTGCATCAGTCTGTGCTTTAACTAAGATCAGCTGTTTTACCACACACGCTTTTTAACCACCACCTCTCACGGGGCTGGCAGAGCCACAGACGAGCACGAGGAAGCGGTCGGGAACAAGATAGCAAATATACCCCGTCTTGATCACCACCAGGCCTGTTTTGTTGCAGGATCTGTGCTGTATTGTTCTACTGCAGCTGCAGCTGTCCGAGTCTGAGTCAGGACCATCAAAAACCAACTCCAAGTTCATTGAGGCCTACGCCTGAGTCACTGGCAGCCAGTTCTGCTCAGCCTTTACTTAAACCCAATGAGAGAACAAAGCCTAACTGCTCCTCTGATTGGATTAAATTAATTAATTCTCTATTTGTTGGAAAGCAAGGGGGCTATACTGTAACAATAATAAATAAGTACTTTCTCCTTATTACCCTCCTTGTCTACAATAGCTTACACAGCAGGTATATAAATAAATACAAATATTATTGTAATGCCAGTTGTGTGTGTTTGCTTTTTGTGTTAAGCTTACTTGTTCTGCGGAGAAAACAGGAAGAGTGACCACTCCTTATGATCTATGAACCATTTTGGATAACGAGGTGTCTGCAGTAAAAATCAAAAAAGAAAACAGACATTTAAAAGATTACATCAACATTAAAGCTTGATTAAAAGTAGTAAGTTGTATTTCATAATGTCTTTTTCACATCTTACGTTTTCTACTGCTCACTGAAGTCACTGAAGTCTGTGTGTCTTCGTGTGAGATAATGGAATGGGCCTAGGACAACAGAGTTTTTTTAGACAAACACATCATCAAGCCACTATACTGTAGGCACACTGCGCACAAGTTACAAATAACAGATTACAGATGTAAAAATTTGAATAAAAACTATTTAAACACTGTGTGATTTGTAGCCTTTTTAAAAGACTATTACAGGTATTAAAGTACTGTGAGGTTTAGTCCAATGTGTATTTTTACATTTTATTTTTTAAAGGTTGGGGAGACTGGCTTTGTAATAATAACAAATTTGTTAATCTGTCATCTCTGTTACTGTCAGGAGCATTGCATTAATGATTGGGGGACATACTCAGAATTCAACTCTTTCTCAGAATGTAATGATCTTGAAAATGCTGAAGCAAATTAGATTTGGAACTGGGCCGTGTAATACTTATTACACTATACGTTTTTCTATTGCCTTTTCTCTGCCCAGAATTATGCATTTTATTTTTTCTACGACAAAAACATATTTAAATGATCTTCGTGTCAATGAGTTCTTGCACGCTCACCACGTGCCACTGTGTAAAACAGCGATCAACCCAGCAGCACACAAATCTGTGGCCTGTGCTCTGTAAATATTTACTGTAGACATCCCGTTAGCCCCACACCCTGTCCCAGCGGAGGACCGTGGGGCTGGTGCTGCCTGTTAAAGGGGTTTGTCTCAAAACAGAGACTGTGGATGTGATGTGGTTTTATTGGCATAAAGAGCAAAGGGCGGGAAATATAAAACATTTTTGACCTTGACCTTTCTGTTTTAAAGTCTTCTGTCTCTGATGTTGGGGCCACTCAAAATGTTCAGCTAAACTCTAAAACATCATCTAAAAAGGGAATTAGATGATGTTTTGACTGTAATTTTCTTGAGGAGGACCCATCAACATCAAATATCCCAGCCCTGACTCACTGCATATCAATTATTATGCATCAGTGATGTATGAAAACAAAAATGGTCCTTACCAGAACTTGGAAATTACGAACCACGATGCTCACAAGCACGTTCAGGAGTAAATGTTTCCCCAGCATTATCACAGCAACGAAAAAAAAAACATGCCCAGGGGCTGGTGGTGATCATGCCGTTGTACATCACGTAATTCCAGTCTTCCTGGGTCAGAATCTACATCAGAGAATAAGACAAAAAAAGTTGTGAGCGCAAAAGTGCATCAGCAGGGGGCCTCCGGGAGTTTCCAGGGGAAGGTTTTTAGGGTCCTTTTAATAAAAATTATTAGATTTTATGTCCATATTGCCAATACAACTAATGACAAGACAATCATTTAAAAGCCATGACAATTCAACCTGGAAATTACATTTTACATTTCCCTTGACTTTTCCAACTCAAATCTAAATTGTAAATAAAAAGGATTATATTTATCCATTAAAGAATTACAAAAAACCATGGTCAACAAATTATATGCAGCATTCAAGGGATTCTCAAACAGTCTTATTTGTTTGCAATCATTTTGATCACCCTTAACCTTTTTCTTTTTTGATTTGATCAGTGTGTCTGTGTTACAGCTTATAGCATGAATTTCTGCAGAATGTTTCTCTTCAGTGACTCTCACAGATCTATTATACACCCTTGACACTTTCTGCTCTCTCCCTGGGGACCCTCCAGCCAAAAATGCACATAAATAAAATTAAATAAACACTGAAACATCAATATTTTTGTTCTCCATGAATCCCTGAACCAAACCTACCAAATACTCAAAATGTTTCAGGATTAAACTGATTGAATATTTGGTTGCCTGAATGTTTTTAATACTTAGTAGTATTTGGAGTCGGAAGAGACCCCAATTAGTGCTGTTACAAAGCAGACCAGGCTCACCTGAAACACAGTGAGCATCGACCACAGGATGGAGTCAAAGTTTGTCCGTCTATGCACATCTTGTGTGGGAAAGTTGAATTTTGACCCAAAGCAGTGCATCCCCAGTAGACTGGAATAACAGAGACATAGTCAGTAAACCTGCACTGGTAGAACCTCTATCTCTATTCTGAGAAGTACATGCCTGAAAACAAAAATGAAAAGCAGCAACAGGGACCAGAGTGGAACGGCCTCTTTCATGGTCTTCATCAGCACTAGAACTTGTTTCCACAGGTTAGGATGGGACATAATGAGGCGCACTAGACGAAGCAAACGAAAAAGACATGCAGCACCGCCAGCATACTGCCACCTGTCGTCAGGTGCTCCATACAACTGGTACACAAAGAACCTTCAGCGTTGTGGGACAATTCTTTAGATTACATTTAGGACACCCACATTACCTTGTAATAACAATGATGAAGTCCAGCAGATTATTAAACTCTCTGAAGTAATCAAATGAATGTATTATTTACTTGAGCACCATCTCCGTGAAGAAGATATAGCATCGATGAAAATGTTACTGATCAGGAGTAACTTCATCCACCAGAGAGGCTGTGAGAAAAGACACAAAGGAAAAAGGAAATCAGGAAATAAATCTTTGTATTTACTTTATAGATGTATTATACTGTGCTGTTCAGTGCATATTTTCATTTCATGGGCTTTAAAATAAGTAGGTAAATTTCTAAAACTTAAGGGTGCATAATTAAAATAATCTTGCATTCTTCCAGGCATTCTTGCATTATCTTAAGCATTTACACCTGGAACACTGAACCAAATAAATGATACGGTTTATGATATCACTGCACTGTCCCAACTTTAAGCCCCGGTCAGAACCAATCCCACAGAAACTGAAACTAGACAACATGTGTGAGGAATGTAATGAGCCTGCTCTGTGCCAAATCAACAGTGGCCATGACGTATTCCACAAACCAGTTCTAATTATACACTTGTGCTCATAAGTACATATCCTGGAAGAATTTGGAAATTTTGGGAGTTTTTTGGGAGTTGAGAATATGAATGAACTTTTTATTCATAGTTAGTGGTTTGGTGAAGCCATTTATTATAAAAACATTTGTGTTTACTCTTTTAAAATGATAATGACAACAGACACTATCCAAATGAACTTGTTTAAAAGATTACACAAACAACTACAAGGTTAAGACAACATTGCCCAATCAATGATGCAATTCACAGCTACATATGCTGCACTATTCCAGACGCTAGTGAGACTTGAACATGCATATTGAGTGTTCTCTGTCTCAGGCCTGTCTTGTGGTGAATAAATCTTCTGCTCTAAGTCATGCATTCTGTGTCTTTCAGTCTATCTTGTCTCAAATCCAATCGGCTAAATAGAGGTGGTCAGCAGCTTTCTACAACAGTGAGGTCCAAAGCGTCACTAGTACCTCTAGTACTACACAAAATATCTACTAGAAGTACTAGTGTGCTCAAAAATGTGCACTGGTAATAGTAGCTTTCCATAGAAGGGTTAACTAAGAATCCCCCATGTGTCTCACCTGTTGGTAATGTTCCATAGCGATCACAAAAATACTTAAGAAATTCACAAAAAGGATCACTCGGTCGAAGCAGTCGGTGGCAACATATTTTTTGAGGTGTTCCTGAAATAGGCATAGACTTTTCGCCGGATCTCTATTTGAGCGCTGTCAGATGGAGGCCGTCTGTGGGACCTAATATAAGAACTGAAAAGATGCAGTTTTTCAAAATGTGATTTTACTGTAGTTCAGACACCTGCTAATAAACCAGCAGCTGTAATAATCTTTCTGAGGCTATGTCCAAATTTATTTACACAGCATTGTATTTTTCTATTCCTAAAAGTCCCTATTGATATATTATTTGAAAAAGTAAGGTCATGAACACAAAGAACACAGTAATACAGTTAAGTCTCTGTCTAACCTCATTTCAAAGTAGACTTTTGTAAGAATCTAGTTGCTTGTTCTTTTAAAAGAACTGCAACTTGTATTCTATCTTCTTGTTCTTCATGCTGCTGCTGCTCATGAACATCGAGAACTGGGTACTAATCACTACAGCACACACGTTCGTCATGACAAATGCTCCGAGCTGATGTGAAAGAAGAGCAGTCACTTTAAAACCACAACATAAAAGACAGGAAGTAAAAGAAGAATAAGAAAAACAGACAGCTTCAGTGAATGTCAGTCTGAGGAGTGTTCAAATGAGTATCTGAGTTTGGGAAAAGAGGCCAGTGGGTTTCAGTATCACAAAGAGAGCTTGGGTACGCAGTTAGCTTTGTTTCCGTTGTCATTTAAAAAAAATACTCCAGAGCACCTGTACGAAAGCGGCTGTACTTTAAGAACTACAGGACAGAGACACGTAATGAGACCTGTACCCTGCCAAATGGCCTTTAGTAGCTTAGATCATTCATTTGTAGGCTTCACCCTGTTCTTGAGATTTGTTCTTTTAGAACATTTTTCAGTTAATGTAAAAGATTTGGTGAAAATCCTCTTAAGTAGGGTTTAAGTAGATATTTCTACACAAGAAGCTTCATGAATGAGGCGACCATTCTTTTTCCTAAGTCCAAAAGTAATTTCTCACCACATGTAACAAAAATGGGAACTAAAAGAAAAATAAGGTGTGCCCCAATCTCTCACGTCTCTGATCTACCCGCTCGACAACAGAATGTAGAACAAATTTACACAACTGATGATTTAAAAACGCAACACTATCAAGTTGGTGAGAATTCATCAATCAAGTGAGAACTATGTATACACTTTCTGGTGTTAATGATATTGATTTTGCTGTTCATTTAAAAACCAGTGTATGCAAAAATTTTCACCAAAATAAAAGGCATTATGAATTAGTTTTCTTTCTCTTTTGACTTTGATTTGAAATTTCGCCAAATACAGCTTTCAGGGTATATACTAAAGCTTAAGGGTATATCTTTGCCTCTGTAAAATATAAAAATCGAATACTTACCACAGTCACAACTATAAAAATAAAAACTCCAAAAAGAAAAGGCATCCATGACAAAATACATGATTTCTGACCATCCTTCCAGTGTGATGACCTGAGGATTTTCAAATGAAAAATACACAGATCAATAAAGAGTTCAAAGACAAATCTGTTCAGGTGAGTAGATACTGAGATATTAAAAAAAAAAAAAAAGTGCATGTACATAATTATTCAAAGCCTTTGCCATAACACTCAAAATTGAGCTCAGACACGGTTGTGTTCAAAAAATTACATACCCTGGCAGAATTTTTGTTTTTTTTTGGCCATTTTCCAAAGAATATGAATGATAACATAAAAACCTTTTTTTCCAGCTCATTACTGTTTTTTTTTTTTTTTAAATAAATTTTAACGTTTAATTTAAACTTTTTTAAAGTTTTTATTGTGGGGTATTGTTTGTAGAATTTTGAGACAAATTATGAATTTAATCAATTTTGGGAAAAGGCTGTAACATAAAATGTGGAAAAAGTGAAGCACTGTGAATATGTTTCTGATGCACTGTACAAGTGATCATACTGTTTACATAATTATTTATTGTTTTATTTGTCCTGTGTGTGTATTGTGTATGTAAAGCATCCTCTGAAAAGCTCTATTTAAATTTGATTTATTATTATTACTCACCTGAAATATAGCTATCCAAGCATAACCAATGTCGTCAAAGTTAATGATTCCTTCATAAGGGTTCTCGTCTCCACGTTGACACTCTCTGTACAAACTGTTCCAGTTCACACAGTCGTGAGAGTCATTAAACGAAGCCAGGGCCTGACTCTCAGGTAAAACCATGCACTGGGTGTTGTTTTTGACTGTAGATGGTACGTTACTGCAATGCTGACCATCGTTGTCAAATGGTGAACAGATGAAGGGTGAGTTGTTAGGTCAGAGTAGAAAGGATGCATGGTCCTGTTGTACTGTCTGAGGAGAGACATAGAGACATACACACTTTAATACTTTTTGTCTGTAGACAATGAAGACAAAACCAATCATCTGATAAATACAGAAGTCTAGCAATACTTTTAGAAAGCAACAGCCAAATGTGAGACTAAAGCCATTGCTTAATGCTTATAGGTCCAGTTGCATAATATATATTTAACATGTGTTGACGCTGCAACTCTCTATATCCATATCACAAAAGACTGCTGGAAATGCAACATTGTTAGTATTCCATTTATCTTTCAGACTTTGAATGACCAAATCAAACATTTGTGCCCAGATTGGATATAAAGGTATGTTGGTTTGCTGAGTGACAGATCAAGTTTATGTAGGATTCCTTAAGTCTTTGTAGTGTGGTTGAAAAAATAAATATATTATTGTGGAATAAGTTTGAGAGAAAACAACAGATGTCTTTTGGTGATTTATTTAAGGAAAAGGAAAAAGAATTCAGAGACATCTTTTGCAAAAGGAGGAATGGAAAATACAACTCTGTCCGTGTACAGAGCTGCATGAACAGTCCCCATGTTAACTAGGCAGGCTTAGAATTTATACTGAAATCACAGCAGATAAGAAAAATTAAACACTGGCTCTCAGGAGTGAGCCATCTAACATGAAAGACAATTTTATCAGTTTGAAAACAGTACACACAGATGGTGCGCACATCATTATGCTGCGGTCAAGGACAGCACAGAGCATGTGAAAGAGGAAAATATGATTTTCCCATTACAATTCCTCCTTTTGATCAAACACAATTGATCAACCAAAATCAATCAAAACTCAATTAGGATACAAAACATAAATCAAATTAACCTTAACTTTGTGAGTTGTACTAAAGTTTGTGGTGCCGAAAAACCCAGCCGAGGGCTGACTAAATCAAGTAGAAACATTTCATACTATCAGTAGCTGACCTAACGCTGGGAAAAGAACACCACAGCCCCTCCCTCACAGGCGGCGTAACTCACTAGGGTTAAACATAAGCATTAGATGAAAAATATTCACAAAACAAATTAGTTTGTAAAACTTAAAAACCTTCAAGTCAATTAAGACTTTAAATCAAAGAAAGCATTATAGAAAAATTTAAAAACACCACATGTAAGTCCACAATTTTAGCCTTAGCGTGTCTAAAATAACAAAAATTAAAATTATCAGGTTTAAAAGTTGATTAGCTGTGATTGCTTCGTGACTATATTTCACAATTACTATTTCAAAAGAAAATTACATGTGGATTACACAGACATAGGAACATACTTAGTCATACTTAGTCTTCTTCAAATAGATGAGCAAATAAAACAGAATTAACAGAATCTGTTATGTTCTGGTCGGATAACCCAAACGCAGGCACACACGCAGTTCACAAAAACAAGTTTATTTAAATGATCAACTTATAACTGTCGGTTCCTTCGGGATAACGAGGGGTAGCAGGGTCCGGACCGGGTTGAGCTGGAGCGTGGCAGCTGAAGGACCGGCGAGGCTCAGGGATGACCGAGGAGGGGCGAGAACCGGACTGGAGGTAGGGACGGGAAGGATCTGCGGTGAACAAAGGAAACAGGTAAGTACATACATAAATCCAAACTCTACGAACGCGAGACGACATTAACTGTCGTCAATGTTACGATCTGGCGTCGAGGAGCAGGCTGCGGTGCTTCTTATTCCTCTTGATTGACTAGAGCTTGGTCGCAAGCAGTGATTGAAATGCTCTGGCCAGAGGATCACACTCCTTATTTAGATGAATATTAAAGTCTCCAACTAGAAGGATGTTATCAGCATGGGTTATTAAGTCCGAGAGGAAAACTCCAAACTCATCCAAGAAAGAAGAGTAGGGACCGGAGGCGATAGATTACAGCTAAATAAAATGGCTTCCTTCTGTTTATTTGAGAAGAAATATGTTTAATGAGTAACACTTGAAAGAGTTAAATTTCGGCTGTGATGATGTACCTGTAAAGCAAAATGCAGCTTTATAAATGGCTGCAACACCACCACCAAGTTTCGACGTGCGACCTACCTGTGCATACGCATAATCAGGGGGAGAGGCTTCATTTAGTGGCAGAAAAACATTTGGCCTAAGCCACGTTTCACAAAGACAAAGTAAATCCAAGCTATGAGAAGCAATAAGATCATTAATTAGGAGTGCTTTGGAGGATAGAGACCGCACATTCAGGAGACCGATCTTCAGTCTTGATGTAGAGCAGACATTTGAAGGCTGGTCCAGTGGAGAGATAGCGACAGGAAAAAGTTGTCGAGCTCTAACAGTTCTGCTTGGTTTAAAAGATTGCCTCTGAGTTATAATAACATGAGGACAGGATGCTTTTGGGTCACTGACTCTGTGAGTTTTCAGATGTGTTTGAGGACTAAATAACAGATTTAGGCAGTAGACATAAGGATAACACGGCCTAACCAGACAACTAAAAGCTTCTACATTATCCAGTTCCACACCCGCACTATCATGACTAGCAGGTTCTCTAATTCCTGCGACCTGCTGAGATTCCTTGTGTCAAATGCACCGAATGCACCTGTCTATATTACTAGACAAAATGGCAGCACCATGTCCAGTAGGATGCAGGCCGTCTGCCCTCAGCAGGCCTGGGCGGCCCCAGAAAGAAGGCCAGTTATCCACGAAACCATAACCTTTCTGACTACAATGCCGGGCCAGCCACCGGTTCATGGAAACTAATCTGCTATACTGTTCATCACTACCCCTTACGGGGAGGGGCCAGAGACAATTAATCGATGCCGACTCATCTTGTTCCCTAGTTCAAGAGTCCTGGCTAGGCTATCTTTGGTTACCTCTGACTGCCTCATTCTCACATTATTGGTGCCGACATGAATAACTATCTGCTTGTATGTAGTGCCAGTATGTGTCTGAGGAAACTCTCCCTCCTGTGTGATGTCAGCACCCTAAGATTAGCCTCTATGTCGGAAGCTCTGGCCCCGGTAAACAGTGGACAATGGCTGGCGTCTAGTCTAACATTGCGGGTAATGGAGTCTCCTATCTATTTGTGGCCTCTGCCTCCTCTGGTCTCTCTGCCTCCTCTTCCTCCTCTGCTTCCTCTGGTCTCTGTGGCCTCTGCCTCCTCTGGTCTCTCTGTCTCCTCTGCCTCCTCTGGTCTCTCTGCCTCCTCTGCTTCCTCTCGTCTCTCTGTGGCCTCTGCCTCCTCTGCTCTCTCTCTCTCCCCTGCCTCCACTGGTCTCTCTGCCTTCTCTGCCTCCTCTGCTCTCTCTACCTCCACTGGTCTCTCTGTGACCTCTGCAATCCTCTAGTCTCTCTGTGGCCTATGCCTCCTCTGGATTCTCTCATGGCCTCTGCCTCCTCTAGACTCTCTGCCTCCCCTGCTTTCTCTCGTCTCTCTGTCTCGTCTGCCTCCTCTGGTCTCTCTGCCTCCTCTGCCTCCTCTGGATTCTCTGTGGCCTCTGCCTCCTCTGGTCTCTCTGTGGCCTCTGTCTTCTCTTGTCTCTCTGCCTCCTCTGCCCCCTCTGGTCTCTCTGTCTCTACTGGTCTCTCTATTGCCTGTGCCTCCTCTGGTCTCTCTGTGGCCTCTGCCTCCTCTGCTCTCTCTGTCTCCCCTGCCTCCACTGGTCTCTCTGCCTTCTCTGCCTCCTCTGCTCTCTCTACCTCCACTGGTCTCTCTGTGA
>JALDNG010003522.1:0-26323 GCA_024349245.1 Neodontobutis hainanensis | reverse complement strand
TTTTATTAAGAAAGTGACTGCAATGAATATTTTTAAAGATTTGTAGTATTCACCAGAATTAATAAAATTAAAAGAAAGAATACGATTTATCTATTTTTAGGAGTCGTTTGACGAAAAACCAATACCATTATCAAAACCATGACAAATGGGGGAAGTCCGGCTACGAACGATATTTTTATAAATAAAATATTAATCAACGGATATTTTCCCCAAACGAACTTGGTTATCTCCGAGAGATATAACTTGATGAAGCTCAGCCAAAATGAAGAGGAGCCGCTTTAAGTTTTTTCATCAAGCCTCCAAAAAACAAGCGAAAAATGCCCGTTTGGATCATTTTAAAATGACGCACTCAGAGACAAATTTATTCATAGGTTGTACGATCGTTTTAAAAACATAAGGCCGAGTTTATTAGTGGAAAGAGAACTTGATTTACAGGGGCAGTTTTAAAAGGTAGCTGAAATCGAATTAACCACAAAAGAAGCGGTAAATATGAAGAGTTCTGTCACAGTATACGAGGTCGATAAATTCAAGCCTAAAAGCAAAGGCTACTGCATTGCAAGCAGAATGGGAAATAGAATCACACAGATAAACGATGTTTATTTAAGAGAGCAAAATGTTATTCATGTCGATAGGTTGGGCATATCAAAGCTGTTTGCAATGAAACGGAATCGGACAGAAATTCAGTTATAAACGACATCAAAAATTTATCTCCATTCTATTCTTCTGTTCTGATTAATAATGTCCCCATCAAACTCAAAATTGATACATTTTCAGAAGTTACAATCATGAATCTTAGTGATTTCGAAAGAATTAAGGTACCTCTTAAACCAACGAAAGAGAGATTCAGAAGCTAATGTAGCCATATAATTTGCTGTCGCGGAGTGGCCAAGGTTAACGTAACTGGAATGATTTTAAACAAAATCTGAAAATATATATCTGTGACAGTAGCACAAGCCTAATGGCCTGTGATTGGATTAAAGTATTGAGCCCCGAAAGAACTTTTAAAATTTGTTACAGAGAGGATAAATCTAAAACAATAGCCGTCTCGTTGTCTAGACGACCTATCAACATAGATATAATAAATGATTGGGCGGAAGTTGAGACTATAAATCACGTAGAGAACAGCATAACTTGATTAAAGTGGGAAACTCATAGAGAAAAAATACAAAACGACAAATCAATGAACAAATTTATGATTTCATCATTACTGGTTGTACGAATACGAAATTTGATCAGAATATGCATGTTTTTTACCTAAGACGAGAAGAGCTGTCAACCGTAGATGGAACCCTCTTCATGCAAAATATACTTTTAATCCCTGAAAAATTAAAAAATAATATTCCTAAATCGATTGCATAAAAATCACCAATGAATTATAAAAACTTAATAAATTGCTCGAACGTACGTACAATGGCCAGGTATGCACTCAGATATCGAAAATAGGATTTTAAGCTGTGAGAAGTGTCAATTAGAGAAACGTAAATTTCTCACTAAATAGAGAAATATTAAGTGGTCAATCACATCATTTCCTATTGAATGTGTACACGTCGACTTTTTGGGTCCAGACCAGGGTAAAAATGATTTTGGTTTTATTTGATGAACTTTCAAAATTGCAAGAAGCAATCATCATGATAATGACGTCGGCAGAAGAAAAAACGAAAGTTCTCTCTGAGATTTTTAGCACTTAGAGAATACCAAAGAAATATATGTCAGAAAACGTTCCTTAATTTACCCCTCAAATATTTAAATATTATGCAAAGGGGAACAATTTTGACCATGTTAAATCAGCACTTTATTACCCCAAACCAACAACCGAGCGGAAAAATTTGTCCAAAAACCTAAAAGGATCACTAGGAAAAATTACCAGCCATGGCATTCATCCTCAACTTATGAAATTCTTACTAAGTTACAGATCAGCGTCCCATAGTACCACAAACAGTCCACCAGCTTTATGAATGTTTGGAAGACGTCTAAGATTATGGATGGATAACCCATATCCCCTTCAGGAATAAAGTAGTTATCCCTCTAAGTTTCAAGAAAATTACAGGGTTCTGGCTAGGGTTTATGTGAAGAAGGATAAATGGATTCAAAGAACGATATCGAAAGTTTTGGGACAGCTCCACTATCTTGTAAAAACCGCTTTTGTACGATAAAAAAGACACGATGAATAAATTCTAAAATAGAAAAAAAATACACGAAAAATAGAGAAATGACAATTCAACCCATAAAAATTCCGGATTTGCCTTTTCCTACAAGAATCAGCCAAGAAACAAACGTGCCAATCTTTCATGAACAAGTAGAGTCCATTTCTGGCGGAGAACAAACAGATGGGAGCTATATACTATACCGGCAATGAATCATTTGACCATACAGACCCTGTAAGACGATCAAGCAGTATAGCAGAAAGATCTGGTAACATCCAAACATAAGGATGGAGTTGTGATATATGTATTAATAAAAACGAATCGTATTTAGTCGTAATGATTATTGTTTCGTAAATAGCAATTAGGGTTGAATATAATTCATAAAATTAATTTATACACGATACTTTAACTTTTTCATGATAACATGTTTCTACATACTCTTCTGAAATTATCTAAATTAAAAAAAGAAAAATAAATATTATGTACTTAAATCTGTAGAATTCGAAAAATTATAAAGTTAAAGAATATAAAATATTTTGTAATTTATTTATTATTCGTAAGTCCTTTATCATTAAACATGTGTTTAAAAAATTGATTTATTTGTAAACTGTAAATTATCAGATATGCAATTTTGTTAAATTTTTTTCAATCATAAAATCAGATTTTAAATTTTAATTCTGATTATATATGAACATTATTATTCATTGTTATTTTATCATAAATCAAATATCTTAAAATAATAATTAATACATTTCAAATGAAATTTCTGGTCATGTATTATATGTTTTTTATCTATCATTAAATAGCAGGCGTTTTCAATCGATATACTACAATTAAATTTTAAATGTATTCTAAATTTTTATATTTTATAAAAATCTTCTTAAATGATTTTATCAAAATTTAATCGAGAACATAATAATTTTGATTCAAAATACAAATATCATTTAACAAAATTATGTAAAATGTTTTTGAATGTTGAGAGATTTTTAAAATGAAAGAATGATTGACAAAATATAGTTTATCAAAATAAATTACAAATACCTTCTTTATATTGTATACTTATCAAATTCCATGATAATTTTATTAGATTTATTTAACGATCAGTTATGTGTTTATATAAACAAACATGTAAATATAATTATGTGGTATTAATTCTAATAATAATATCATCTTTTTATTTTCACAATGACATAAATAAGATATCAACTATTTTTGATATATCTCATAAAATTTTAAAAAGAATTTTAGATATTTTTCAAGTGAAAAAAATTAAAAAAAATATAGTTAAAAATTTAATCATAATATTTTTTTTCAAATAAATAAAAAATATTTAGATTTATTACATTTGATGTTTGGTCTACACATTATTTTATTGATTATTCAGATCATAAAACATAATTTTAATTTAATTAATTATAGAATTTTAGTAAATAATGTATTTTAATGCATATTTATAATTGAAAATTATATAATTAAAGTTCTAATAAATCACTCACAACAAGGAGCCATTTTACATTTCATAAAACAGTTTGATTAACAAGATATATTCATGAAAATAATCGTAAATCTATATTCAGAATAAAAACTGTTTTATAAATTTTAAGTTTATTAAAAAAATCATATTTACATTGATACGTAAAATTTAGGATATCTATTTTTTTCATACAATTATCTACATTATTTAGGTTTGTACACAACATGAAAAAGAAAATTCTTAAAATTTATTTTTAAAAAATTAAAATAAAAAATTTAAAAAACTTTGTATAAAATTGTTTCTATTATTCTTTTTAATGATAAAATTATTATATTTCGATATTAGTTAATTAATATTTCCTGTATTTATATTATCGATGTTTAATAGTTCGAACGTTGGATAATTTTTATATTTTTAACATTGTGACATTATCGATTTTATTTTTTAATTAAAAATAAAAATAAAATAATAAGAGATCTTTTTAATAAAATTAAAATAAAATATTTATATCAATCTTGAAAAAATTTTTTATAAAAATCATAGATAAAGATTTTATTTTTTTGAGTTAAAATTGATAAAATTAATAATTTTTGGATATTGAGTTGTCATTGATAAAAACTTTTTAAATTTTGATTTCGTTTAAAATTAATAAATATACATTTAACTGTAAATTTGAATTATATTTCAAAATAAATAAATTTTGTTGAAATAACATATTTTTATATATATCATTTAGTTATTTTTTAAAAACATATTCATCTGATATTTATTAAAAATAATTGATAAATGTTTCTTTCATTGCGTGTTAAAAATTATATAATGTTTTATTGTATATCATATATTTTAAATAAAAGAAGCATTTTAATATCAATGATAATTTATCAGGAATGATTAAAGGTAATAAATAGCTCTAAATTATAGAACAAAAATTTGAACATCTCAGATTATTTTTATGAAAAATTTGTAAATCTTATATTTTGAAAATAACAGTAAATAAAAAAATATCATTATTACCATATTCGTGGTGGCAACGAATTGTATATGATACTTATTTTAGGATGAAATTATTTCAATCACTTAATTAATTATTTCAGAAATTGTAAAAATTTATCAGATGCTTTGAACTGAAAATATTATCATATAATAAAAAGTAAATTTGATTATATAGTAAACCAGTCTTTATCTAAAAATATGGATGATATGATAACATAAATGATTAAAAACAACAAAAATAAAAAATACCGTTTACATTCACCTGTCTCTATATTTAATTCGATATATATCTTAAAATTATAAATAAATAAAATTTAATTTCTTCTTCAACATAATTTACAATTATTAAAAAACTTTAATATGTTTAATCTGTTATTTATATATTAATAAATTAAATTTAAATAATTGTAGTAATACCAGCGAAAAATATAATTTTTGTAGTTTAAATTAAATATCAATTAAAATACTTTTTGTATGAATTTATTCCACCCCATTTTTTAGAATCCTTTGTAAAAAAGTAACAAAAAATATCGATTTTTGTTTCGAACTTTAAAAAAAATTATCTTTTTAATTATATATATCATAAAAATTAAATAATTTAAATAAACAATATATTAGAATATCAAATGGATAAAAAATTAATTGAATTCAGTTGCTAATTTTATAAAATGTTAGTATTCATAAAATTATTTAATTTTTTAGTTTTTGGCATTATTATCTTGTTTATCTGATAATATATCGAAATAAAACATAATATTCATTTTCAAGAAAAGATTCGAGAAAAAAATTCAAAAAAAATTAACTCTCAGCCTTTATAATTTTTACTTATATAACTGAAAAGGATTCTCCAATCTCGTGAGATTAAGTATTTTAATGTAATACAATCATAAAAATTAAAAATATGTAAAATTTATAAACTATTTAACTATATAATATATTTTACTTGATGATTGTTCAAAGTTTCTAATATCTTAATATAAATACTCAGTCTTACAAATAATTTATTGAAAGTGTATTTAAAATTATTTTTTATTGAATTTAAATTTAAAAACTTTAATTTTCAAACCAAATATATATTGTCACAATGCATCTTACAAAATTATTCTAAATATATTAAATTAGGAATAATCAAATGTTTTTTTCCTATTTATATTTTTGAGATAAATTTATATGTAAAAATTAATTCATGTTGTTCAGTAAAGTTTCTCCGCTGTAATAATTATAAAATGATACTAAGAAAAAAAATTTCCCAACATAACGTAGAAACAATTAATTCACTAAAATATAAAAATATACTTGTGCTAACCTAATTTATATTCAATGTATTTTTTAGTAACACAATTTTAACGTTTTTCTTTCAATTTTTTGAAACAGAATATATTTCATTTATTTCATAAAATTTGAATTTTAAATATAAATTATATGTTCATTTAATAAAAAATCATACATTAATATAAATTTCTGTCAAATAATTTTTCAAATATTTAATGTATTACCATATTAATTCACGTAAGGATGAAATTTAAAAATCTACATTCATCTGTCATAAATATTTAAAAAAATAATAATGCAACATATTTTGTTAAAATTTATGCAATAAAATTTTTGAACAAAAATAGATTAACATAAGTTTATAAATAAGAAAATGAATTTTTATAAAATTAAACTGTTTCATATAAAATTCTTTTAGCTTCATTGTGAAAAAAAGAATACATATGGCATATATATTAAACGAATTGTATTGTAAGAAATGAGGTAAAGTTTTTATATTTTCTCATTTTATTAAGACTATTTAAATTTTAATTCGATTATTTATATGATAAAAATATTAGATTTTTTAATTTAATTTAACATTCAGAGAATGAATTCTTATTAATTACATATTTTAAAGATGATTCAGGTATAATCAGTGAAAATAAATAAATATTTATCAACTAGATGTCATTCGGTTTTTTTAAATATATTTCATTTTAGAATATTTTAAAATTAAAGAATATGTTTTAACATTTTTACGATGGGAACATAAATTACAAAAAATATAAAAAATTTATTTTTTATTGTTTTTATTTTTATACAAAAATATATTTTCAACGATTCAAAACATTCTAATAAATTTTAATCAAAATACATTTAAAAAGGTAAATAAAAAATATTTTTGATTGAATGTAACATATTTAAAAAATTAATTTTTATATTTTATCATTTAACATGAAAATATCCCTTTAAATATCTAAAAATATTCAAAAATTCATGTTTTAAGAAAATTTTAGAAATAATATTTATAAAATTTAAAAAAATTTCAAACATATTAATTCACTTTTATCAAGTTTAAATAGTTCCATTGAAAATTGAATTTACCTAAAGAACATTGCAAAAGATTTTTATTTGAATGAAAAATATTGTTTATTTTTAAATTTCGACATTTATAAATATTAAAGATATTTTATTATTTTCACTTAAATAGTATATTGTGTTTTAATATAAGATAATAGCTTAACTGTAAAAATATTTAATTTTTTCAAGGTTTAATATATTAATATTGTTTATCAAAATATTTTTTGAATATAAACATCGTTTGTTTTAAATAATTATTGAAAAAAAGATTTAACTGTATAATTTTGATTTTAATTGCTTTTAAAAAAAGTATATTCTTGAGTTACCCTTATTTTAACTCCTACATTGAATTTCATGTTTTTGCTAAAAAAATATATGATCGAGTGAACAATTAAAAATTGAATTTATTGAAAACAACAAATTAAATTAAAGTTAAATTTTAATATATTTTTATTATTCACAGTAAATATTTCAAAATTTTTTGTGTAATTTAAATTAAAATAACTATAAAACAGAAATAAAAAGGCAAAATATATATGATAAAAGTATATCTTTAAAATATATTTCCGTAAATTTTTTTTATAAAATTTATAAAAGTGATTGTCCAATTTATCTTTTAAAAAATTAGAATTCAATTTCAAAACCTATTTATATTTTCAATAAAAAATATCAATTAATATGTATTTGATTAGTTTTTCGTACTTTTAAATTTATGCTCATCAGATATCTTTAAAGTATTCTCAATTTAAATTATTTTTATTTGGTTTTCATCTTGAATAAATTTTATAAGTAAATTATTAATTATATTTACTGTGAAAAATTTAATTTCATAACACTAGAATTTAATTCTTTTAAAACATCAAATAATACTAATTTAAATTGTATATAAATATTCTATAAAAGTGATATTTTTGAATTTGTAAGTTTTGAAAATTTAAAAATTACCAGATATATATGTTTTATTACTAATAATGAATAGAAAACATTAAAGATAATTTTTAAAAATTTAATGCTCAAATATATAAAATATAACATATATGCATGATTAAAACTCTTATTATATAATAAATTATTGAGTGTATTGATATTTTTTTCAATTTCTTTTTGAAAACATTCTCAAGTTAACATTAAACTCAATTAATTTGTTAAATTGAACAAAATTTTTATCAATTAAAAATTGTAAATTTATCTTCAACATTTAATTTATATTTCAATATTAATACTCTAATATCTATTGATAATCCTAATATTTTTTTGACAAATTCAAACTTTATATTAAAATAGATTTTAATTCTAAATTTAAATTAAAATTTAAAAGAATATTTTTCAAATATTATAAACATGTATATAATTAAAATAATAGATGTGATTAATACTCAAAATAATCAATATAATGATATATAGTTAATGAGATTTCTCGTTATGCAAAGAAAATGTTGTAATCTGTTGAATAAAGATTTTATGAAAATTAAATATTTAATTTATAAAAGATTAAATATTTTAATAGACAAAGGCGGTTTTAAAATAAAAAATACCTTTGATATAATACAAAATTATTCATTGAAATTACAATTTGATAAATTAATATATCATGAAAATTAAAACCATTTTTCGTTTTGAATTAAAAATATTTGAACACAATTATAAATTTCAACTATTATATGAAAAAGATAAAAAAAACTGTTTCTATTTTTTAATATCTTTTCATTTAAAAAATGATTACTAATCAAAAATATAAAATGATAATTTCATAAATTTTACAATACGGAACCTTAATTCTTCAATGATATGAAAAAAAGTATTTTTTTTGTAAAAAGAGATCTCTGTAAAACTTTATAAAAAGATTATTGTTTGAATGATAAATTTAATTATGTTCGTCTATGTATAATTATGTATAAATTAATTGATTTTTGTTGATTTCTTTGCTTTCTTCATTCATTACAGAAATCAATATTTAAAAAATTTGATAAAGGAAAGATAATACCAAATTTATTTTTGAAATATTTGCTTAATTGTATTTATAAAATAAATAAAATTAAATTCTTTGATTTATATTATCGAATAGATATATCAGTTTTGATCATAGATATAAAAATATATTGATAATTTAATTTTTCTTTGTCAAACATTTTATTTTTAATGTTATTTCGATTACTTTAAAATAATAATTTTTGATAACAAAAATTTTTTTTTATCCTCATTGTATTTAAAAGAATTAATGTTATTAAATTTAAAATAAAATATTTTATTTAAAATTAATTTTTTTATTTTAATAATTTGACTTTGTTTGGTAAATCGAACTTTAAGTTTATGATCCAGTTACAGATATCTTCATAAAATTATTTTTTACAAATAAATTATTGATTCAATCGAATACATATCACTCATTTTGAGTTCAAATTATTGTTAAAAGTTTAAAATACGGTCTAAAATAAAAATTATCTACGTTGTCTTAATATTAAATTATAAATAATTCAAAAATGAAATTTACATTAATCGAATATCAATTAAATTAGTTTTAAATATATTTAAGGTTTTTATTTTTGACTGAACATATTTATTAAGTATTTTACTTTGAATTATTTTATAACTGAATAACTTGGATAATATGTCACAGAAACTTGTTTTCGCTTTCATACTTTTACATAGATATAATAGAATGTCAATAATACATATTTAAATTGCTATAACCATCAAAATTAATGAAAAATATTGTCTTTTCTACTATAAATAAATTATAATATTTAAAAATTTACATTCATATTTATCGAAAATAATAACAAAATTTCATTCATTGTTTGGTAACATTTAATTAAATTGAGCTGAATTGAGAAACTTTAATATGATTAATACAATTGATTTTGTAAATTCGAAAATTTTTTACATCTATATTTAAAGTTATTTACATATTTTACGTTCAAGGAATATGTATCTATTTTGAGTCTTAATAATTAAAAGTTATCTTGAAGTTACTTAAGTTAATCAGATTATAATCAGTCTTAGTATGAAATTAGATAAATGATACGTGCACTAAAATATTATTCGCATAAATCATAAATGAATTAAACCGATTAAACAAAGTAAAATAGACAAAATATAGAAAAAATTTCATTATGTATATATTACATTTTTTAAAAATTAAAATCGTATCATTTCAAATTTGCATTTTTATTCAATTTATTACACTGATCTTAACAATATCATGTTGTTCTGGATAAAAATAGTCAAATAATCTGTTAATAAATAACAAAATATTAACAACTTGAAAAATAATTGACTTAACATATATTACAATATCTATTTCATTCAATATTTTTTTAATTTTGTTTTTAATAAATAAAATAATAATTAAATTTTTAGAACTTAAATGAGCAGAAATATATTTCAAAATATAAGCAAATATTTCCTTTAAAGATATATCTGAAATATTTCTAAAATAATAGGCGCATAATATATTAAACATTTAATAATAATCATTTACTTACATAATACAAAAAAAGAACTCGCGTGTTCAAAAATGTGTATATTTGCAAAAAATTTAAAATTAATATTTTTAATTTGAAAGATGTTCTTGCTTTATAATAGATACCTTACATGTTAACAAAATAATTTCTTAAATTTTACATATGTTTTAACATTATTTTTAATTAGATATGATGTTATGATGTCTATTGAGTTATACCTTAAATTTTATAATCCTAAAATATTTTTAATGGTATTTCCATTGAAAATACTATAATTATAAAGAAATTTTTTGGTCAATTTTTCTTAATAATTCATCATAATTAGATTCATAGTTTAACTATAAAAACGAATTTCGTTATAATTGATTATTTTTAAATGTTCGAATTAGCATATAAATTTCTTTTATGTTAAATATTCTTGAATCAAGATATTTAAGGAAATAAAAACAGTAATTGTATATATTATACATATGATCATTGAACCATTTAAATAAAATAAACTCGCTTTTAAGAATCTTTTTTTTCATAATTCTAAAAGAATAAATCTATAAATTGAAACATTATATCTTATATTATTTTTACATTTTTTTCAATTACATTTACTATTATTGCGAATTCTAAAATATGTTTTTTTTATTTTAAAATAAATTATTTATTAATTTTAATAAAAATTTATAAATATTTATGGTTTTAAGATATATTTACAATAAGATAAATTGTTGTAAGCATAAAAAGAATATTGATTTATTTTATAAATTAATTGACATATGATTTTAGAAAAATTAATGAATAAAAAACATTTATGAAGGAAGTATAGGAAAATTTTAAGAGTTTTTAAGCGTTTTTATATACCTAAATAAGATGTTAAGTATTTTTATTAATTAAATTATTATATGCAGTTAAATATTCTTAAAAAGTAACATATATTATTATTTTAAATAAGTGTGAAGATAATATCGAAATATCAAGTTATTAGAGTATAATATAAAAATATTATCACAGTTATCATAAAAATTTGGATATATTTGTAAAATAATTTGAATAATTAAATATATATAGATAAATATATTTATTAAAATTCATGTAATTTAATTTTAAAATTTATTTCTATGAAATTTAAGAAATTATAATTAGTGGTGTTAAGATAATTTATATGTGGAATTTTAAATCTGAATTTTATAACTTATGTTTTATACATAAAAAATTGAATATTGTAAAATAATAATCTTCAAACGGAATTAAATTAACAAAATTTTAATTTAAAATAGGATTTATTTAATACAAATATAAAATCAATATATTTATTTTTACTGATAATGCAAATAAATCATAGATAATTTTGTTGTGTCCCATACATGGATTATTTTTATTTATGTTTTTACATAAAATTTAAATATAAATTATGATTGAAAAATTTAAAAATTTTTATGAATAGTTATTTTTATTTCATTCGTTTATATTTATGATTTCTTTATAAAATAGATAAAAAATTTATTATTTAAAAAGTAAAAATATATTTATTTAAAGATAACTCTTGATTTATTCGTGATACCATAATAAAATTAAATTTTTAAACAAATATTTTTTTATTTTAGTATCTCTATATATTTTAAATTCATAATCTAGATGAGTGATAAATCAAAACTTTTTTAAAATATTTAATTATTTTATTCAAATATTACGTACAATTTTCAATAAAATATGTCTTTGTAAGATTTTTGAGAATATGTTAGAAGAGAAAAGTTAAATAAAACATAAATATAAATAGCGGAGTAGCTTAAATATAAGTTATATTTAAAACATTAAGATATTTTGATTTTAATAAGATTTAATTAACTGTTGAAATCTCTTTTAATTTGATATATTATGAAATTAAATTAATATATTTTGATATGCAAAATGAATTGTAACATATTTGTAATAATTATAATTTAAATATATTCTTAGTATCACTTAATCTTTAAAATAATTTATCATTATTCATTCAAAATAAACAATTTATCGAACATACTTTTATAATTCATTCAACAATATTTAAAAAGTTTATTTCCTTCATTTTTAGTTTTTAATAATATTTATAAATTTACGATATAAAAATATTAAGAATTATATTAATATAAAATATTTGGTTTTGAATGAGATTTTTACATACATCTTATTTTCAAATATATCTAATTATTCCACAAACAGGTTTTAACTTTTCAAGCAAAATAAAAATATCTTTCCAGATACAATGCTGCTTTACATTAATAAAAATTATTATTGGTCTATTTTGCAGATATTTTATTCTATTTAAATGAAACTGAAATGATTTGATGCTAAAATGTAATTTTTGTTCAAAATTAAAATTAAAAAAAATGTTTGACACGTTAAAATAAATATTCAAATTTGAAAAGTATTTTTTATATTATTTTTCCTTGTTATTATATTCATTTATCGAATAAAATAAAATAATTTTATAAAAATTATTATTTTTATAATTTTTAAATTATGTTTCAATTACTTATATATCTATCTTTTAATATATAGATTAAATTTATGTCTTATTTTTTTTTCTCAGAATATGATTATTTCTGCCAATTTAACAGTTTTAGAGTTTTATCATAATAGAGTATAGCTTCTTTTGTTTAAATATGTATTTACAGTCATCGATCCTTTTTGATATTTTTCGGCATATATACATTAAATAATTTTTTATGAGAAAAATTTATAACATCATTTTATTCAGAAATTTTCAAGATTATTTATTTTGTGAAGTGTCTAAACAAAGATATCTTGCTAATAACAGTATCGTATGAAGTTACGTCATGTATTTGAGATATTTTTCACATCTTCACATAAATTTATATTATTGTTTTCTTGATACTTTTTTCTTTGAAATGTAATTATATTTTGTTTTGAATAAAGATGCTCCGTTTAGACAATAATATTTAGCGTTATAAATAAATATGGATTACCTTTTAATTTTATTTTACTCATCTTATTGATAACATAGTTAAATATGATATGATTATATTTTTAATTCTTATCCATTTATGAAAATTGAGAGAGAATAACTGGTTGAATCTAATTCTATATGTCAATTAGTGAAAAAAAATTCAAGTTCTGTTCAATTTGATATCTCTTAATAATTTTCGATATCAAAGTTGATCAAATTTAAAATCATTTTAGGATATCTTTCTCAAAGAAAGTTTGTACTCCAGTGATTAATTATAGACAAACATATAAAAAAGAATTGTAGAAGTTATTATTTGAACGATGAAATAAATTAAAATGAAATACATTTATGTTGAAGAAATCTGCTAATAGATTTTTAAAATACTTTCAATGTATGCTATTTACGCTGAATGATTAGAAACTGTAAACGCATGGAATTATTCGCTAAAATAGGAGATGAATACAAAGATGTATCATTTAAATTTTTTGGTTAGAAAATTCTTGTGATGTCGAATTCTCAATTTTATTAAATATAATATTGACTCATTATGATTTAGATATAATTAATTATCTATTATATTTATTTTAATGATTAATTTTTGACATTCATTTTTTAATCTTTACATATCTCAGTGAATGTTTCGCAAATAAAATCATTTTATAATTTTTAACACTGTTTTGTTTTAGATGTTCAATATTGTTTAAAATTAATGAATTTTTAACTTTTTATCAGATTATTTTTAACCAATATTTGAAGACCTGCATGTATAACAGATAAAAACATGATATAGAAAACCAAATAGCTTTTATACATGAAATTTAACCGTGTTAAATGAAATTTATTTTGTGTTAATATTGATAATTTTGAAAATGATAAAATCTGTATCTCATGCAAAAGTGAATCTTTTTATAAATATAGATAAGGCTAATGAATCAACAACATTTTAATCAGATTAATTTATGTAATTCAATGATTATATTAACAATGAATACTCTGAAAATCAATATCGCGTTCACACCTTAACTATAATTCAATTATATGATGAATAATTATGTTGTATGATATGTATTTTATTTATAAATTAAAAAATATGAATCTTAACAATATACTTACATAAAACAAAATCAAAAAAAATTTTTTAATATTTTCATATCGACATTTAGATTCACTAAATATATGAATCACACACTCTAATTTTGATTTATTATAAATTATTTGAAATATCAAAACAGACGATAACTCCAAATCTATGTAATACAGTTTTATAAAATATGCTTTCAACATTTAATTAAAAAAGATGATTTCTTCGGGATATCTATCAGATTTTCAGATGTTTTAAATCATCGATGTAATAATACCAATATAAAATATTACTAATATGCAAATATGAATGATGATAAAAATTAATAAATATGAAGAATCAATTATATAATATCTACAATCTTTGTTATTTCTTTGTTATGAATGTTTTGTGAGTCATCTTTTCAAGATATTTGTGATTTATTGAGTCTATTTTTGTAACGTTTTACATTGTTAATTGATGAATCATCACTTATTTGTGTTATTCAAATATCACTTTGACATTTTTACATTTTGTAATATTTAATCTTTAAAATGATCGTTGAATTTTTCAGTTTCGACAACAATATTATTTTTATGTAGACATTAATTTTCAATTCATTTGATTTAACAACTCAACATTATTTTTAATGTAGCTCAGTCGCAAAGCCATCAAATGATTAGATCTAGAATTTGTTATTTTTTTCTTCCATATGAACAAAAACAGTTTTGTTGTTGTAAGCTATCTTATCAGATAATATTTGGAAACACCAGATTAAAAATCAATAATCGATGAATCAACTTTCTCAATAAAATACTTAAAAAATTTATACATTTTTAATATTTTCTGCTATTGTTATTATGATAAGTGTCATGTTTTTTAAATTCTTTGCAATGTTCAAAAAGCTATATTAATCTAAAAAATTAAGAAGAAGGTTTTTTTGGTATTTAGCTGTGAATAATTATTGTGTTTTACTATATTTTAATTATCTGACAATCTTGTAAATTTTAAGGAATATTGGATTCTAAATTTCTGTGATTAAATCGATTTTCTTATTTGGTTTTAACATTTTAACATTTTCTTTGGTAAATATCAGATCATATCTAATATATTTCCATTGATTTAAGTGTTAATTTATGATAACATTATCATCTTGTGTAAAATGTAGTTAGGAATTGATATTTGACATTCGATTAGTTGAAATTATTTTATTGATAGCTCATTCAAAATATAAAATATGTAAAACCTATTTTAACGTTCCATCTAGTGATTGTATTATAAAATAAAAAATATATATAATTTCACAGTTTATTGATCAAAAAAATCTCTTATATTTATGAAGAAAATTACACAATATTTTAGGGCATATTTTGATCTTAAAATGTTCAGTTTCATTCTTTTAAGGTGTATGATGTGCTCTTTGTATAATCATATTATTGAATATTCACAAAAATCACTTTAATATGGGATATAAATGACATATTATTCATTTAAAAAGAAGCACTTCTTGTTGACCTGAGACTAAAAAAATTAAAAAAAGATTTTCAAAGAGTTAAAAAAGTAGGAAATATAAAATTATTATTTTTATTATTAGATAAGAAAAAAACATGTTAAGTTTACCTTATAAAGTTGTTCGAAAAAGCTTTAAGCCTCAAAAGCAAAGGCGATTGATGTGATATTTTTCATCATTTTGAACAGCTCGATTACCTTATTTTAATTTTGAATTTAAAAAGAAACACAACAATTTAACTTTATTATTTTAAGATAGATTATCAATTGTTTACTTGATGTTTAAAACACATTTTATATATTGATTAAAATTATTTGTACTCTGAATTAATTTTAATGGTTACGTGTATAACATTTTCTTCGAAATATCTTATTCTATCAAAGTAAAAATTTTACAGGGATATGGCATTGTCGTAGTCATTACTTAAAGAGTCTCGCCTTTTGAGATATAAGTCAAGAAGACTCATTTTTCGAAAATTCACATTGCCGACAATATTTTGAATGACTGTTCATCCATATGCTTTTTGATATCACGAATATTTTGTTGATTTTTTGTTGGAATCGGTATACTTTTTGGAATCATTTATAGCATATATATTCTCAAGGATAACTTATTTCGGTGAATTAAAGGTTTTTATTCCGTAAAGATCTGCTAAGAATATAAATATCAGTATATCATATATTGTTTTTTTCAAATGTTAATTACTTCTCTAGGCTTTGATTTTGATGATCTTGATTTGTGACATAATGAAATGAACTGATTTCAGCAAATATACTATAATCTAAAATGACGATATTTTAAAATGATTCTTAACTTTTGTGAAAGTAACTTGTTTAATTCTATGAAGTAGATAGCTAAGATAGAGATACCTGTCAGCATTCAAATAATATATGATCATAGAAATTATGTCAATGCTGTCAATATTGTTAGGAGTAAATTTATTGACAATATAAAACTAAAGAATGCGTGTTGATGTTACGCAATATGTAATTGTATTAAAATAGCTAAAGATATTATAAATATTAATACTCAAATGATTTTATGACATTATATTTATGTTTCACTGTTTTTTTTGATTAAAATTTTGTTTTTATTTATAATTATAAATTAAATTATCACAGCAATTTTATATTTGAATTTATCCACGAGTGTCTTTAAATTGAAAAAGATAATTTAAAAAATTACGCGAGAAAGTTTTAGCGCAGTTTGTTATTTTGCATAAAAATCTAGAGAAAATCAATAAATATATAAAAAATTAATGTTTAAAAAGAATTAATACATATAAAAACATATGTTTATATTATCAAAAGTTATTCTTTTCTATTTGGCTATTAATATTTTTTTATTTTGTCATTGTTTTCATTCAATTCATAGATTTTAACACAATCTGTGAGTTAAAGTTAAATATATTATTATTTCATCTATAAAACATAAGAAAATGTTTTTAAATGTTAATTGATTTTAAGTTAATATGAATGAGTATTTAATTTTGATCTATTATTAAAAAATTTGAAATACTTCAATCAAATAATACATTAATCTATCATAGTAATGAACAAATATAATTTTGAAGTATGTTAAAACAAATTTCTTAAATTTTTATTTTATTTTTCAATTTTATATCATAATATTATCTTAAAATATTTTATATCACACATTATCAGTAAATATACGTTTTCAGAATAAAAAATTAACTTTATGTTTTTGAATTATCTTAATAATAAATCAATTTTTCAATGCATCAAATAAAATATACTTTGGTGATGAGTAAGAATTATTCTTATTTGTGCATAAATGATAAGAAATTTTTCAAGAGTCAACAAATAATTTTTTTGAAAATTTTAAGGTTTTCTTATTTGATTGAAAATAAAAACACAAATTATTTGATTTAATTTTGAATATAATAGAATGTAAAAATTAATATCAAAAAATTAGTCAATAATTTTTATTGAGAAAAATGTATGAGTATCAATATTCTGACCATTTTCATAATTAAAGGAATATTTGAATATTAAAATGAATAATTATACAAATTCGCATTTTATATTGATATCATCATTAACTTGAAACTAATATCAGAGGAAATTTATAATTTTATATTTTCATAAAAATCAAAAAATAATAATATAATTAAATTAAAAAAATATTGCAAATTATTTATTAATCCGAATATTTTTATTTGAAAATTATTCAATATTACATTATAGTAAAAAATTATTTTTATGGTATACCTTCGTATTTTTAATAAATAATATTATAATTTTATAAAATGTCAATTAGTTATAAAAATTCATAAAATTTTTATATCAAGATAAATATTATTTAAATTATTAATTAGTATTTTTGGTTATTCTATTATCTGCGAAAACTAAAAAAAAATAAATTAAGATTATTTAAAATTATAATATATTTCTATTGATAAATTTAATTTGACTGATTTACTTCATATTCTTAATGATATTCAGCGATAAATTCAAGCATATCAAAAGTAATTATTAAAAATTATTCTTTAATCTATTTTCTTTTAAAATATATTATTTTTTTAAAAATTTTAAAATTAAAAGATTATAGATAGTAAATTGTTCGGATAATTAAGAAAATAATGTCATATTATTAAGAATTCATTAATTTGAAAAAGTTTGTGTTATGATATTATACATTTATATTTAATAGAAAAAATAAATATTTTTTAGAATTGATTTAATTAAACAGTTAAATTTAAAAATATTTATAAATATAAAAATTAATATAATTAATTCATCATATTTTGCCATTGAAATAGAAATCAATTTTTCAATTGACCTTTTTAATTAGTTCATATATTGAACAAGGAAAAAATATTTCAAAGTATTTATAAAAATTAATGAAGATTAATATTTTTGAAATAAAATGAAATTTTGATAAACCATTAAAAATTTGTTTAAACATAATTCAATAATTTAATGAAAAAATCGTTATAAAATATCCTTCATATTATAGTTTTATTAAGAATCACTTTGAAAAAATATTTTCAATTTTATCTAGTATAAACTTAATATGTTTAACTAAATTACAAAAACTAGAAATAATTAATGGTGTCAATATATTTTATATTGAAAAGATTACAAAAATATAAATCTACGAGGTTATATAACATTTTTATTAACTTCTATCACTATCTTAATGTTCAAATAAAATAGCTATATCAATGGATAAATGAAATTTTATATACTAATTATCAATATATCAATCTCTAATCGATAAATTTGAAAAATACCTAATTTGAATATATTGTGAATGCTAATATTCAAAAATATTGAGTTTTTAAAAAAATAAAATTAGACATAAAAATATAACAACTTAGTTTTATAGTAATAAGTATAAACATGTAATTATTGAGATAAGTAATATATTTATATCAAATAATATAATTTATTACAACTTTAATAATCAAATCTATTAATCCAAACTAGTTATATTTAAAAATGTGATGAATTTGTTGTTTCTGATTGGTTAAAATAAATCTTCTTCTATTATCAATATTTTTTAAAATTTTATATTTTTTTAGATTATTTACCTATTTTAGAGTATAATTTTTTCTGTTAAATAAACGAATATTAGATAAACAGTTTTTTACTAAAAATCATCATTATTCATAAATTTCATTCACAAAATTGATTAAGAATATTTTTGTTTTTAATCAACTGAAAATAAATAGTTACGATTAATTTGAATATATTAAGGATTTTATAAAATATCTTTTTTATTATAAATATAGATTTAAACTTATTGTCTCGAGATATTTTTTAAATTTTTTTGAATATCTTTGATTATAATTAAGTAAAATATTGACTTAATTTTATTAATAAATGTTAAAAATATTATCTGATTTCATTAGATAAAAGATATTAAATAAATTATTTTTGATAAACTTAATATCATAAATATTTCTGTCAATAAAAATCGGAATAAATTTTGATATATTAAAATATTTCGATCTTATTCTTTTTTTAATAAATTTTCGTATTTTAGTTTATTTTCAAAATATTCGAGAATTGTAATTTTTGAAACATACAAATGAAAAAAAATTGAACAAATTAATTTAAAAAATAACATTCCCTATACCTGGTTATAATATATAAAATTCAATTATTTTACATTTATACAATTTATCCTTTAAAAATTTATATTTTTTTGATAAACTTGTTTTCGTTGTTGTGTGCTGAAAACAATAAAAAATTAATTTTATGTTGAAATAAGTTATTTTTCAAGGTGTTTCTGTTTTTTAAGAGAGAAAAATCTTTCATATTCATTTACAGATAATAACAATTATTGATTTCATTTTTGTAAATTAGTTAAATTAGTTTGTTATTCACATTATATTTCGAGATGGAAAATTGAAAAATCTGATACTTATTAATAAGAATGAAAACAATTTTGATATTTAGAGGTTATTTATTTTGATTTATTGGATAAAAATAATTTTTTACAACAAAATAAATTTTTCTAACATATATAAAATTATATATCTTAAAACACATATTCAATAAAGTTAATTTAAAATTTATATAAAATATTTTTATAAAGTATATTTAAAATACGATATTATTTTATAACCTGATTTTACAAAAATTTCATTTTATCAGCTCATAAATTTAAAATATAATTTAATTATATTATATAAAAAAATTTTTAATATTAATTAATTTAAAAATTTATTTAAAAATGTCTAGTTATATTAACATTTGAAGTATTTTATGTTTGAATATTTTATATCAGAAGAAAAACTGAAATAAATAATATGATCAAACTATTTATATAAATGTTAAATATAATTATTTTTCATTCTCAATTTTAATTTATATTCTACATTCAATAAATATCAATTATAATATCTAAGCTATTTGAAAACTAAGAAATTTTCGTAGAAATACAAAAATATAATTTTTCGTTAACTTTTTTTGACTAATCGCAACCATTTTATGTTCAGATCAAATTAAATTTTTTTATATTATGATATTGCAAATTTGTTTTTTATTTTCATTAAAATTAAAATACTTCTCCTGTTATCATTAATAGATTTTTCAAAATTTGAAATTTTGCACATATTAAATAATCATTCATATTATGAGTCGTTAAAAAATTATTGATCTCAATTAATTTAAAACTTTTAATCATTATAAAAATGAGAATCAATATTTTATCGTATCATAACGTTCAATAATTTTAATTATTATAAACTATATATAACAAAGATTTAAAAAAATAGTCAGTGTAAAATTCTAAAAGTTATGCAGATCTTATACTTTTCATGTTATATCTTAACAAAACATATTAAATTGATCAAATTGATATTATATAAGTATAAAAAAATCAACATCTAAATGCAACTGAATGATCTCAAATATTTTAAATATAACTGTATTGTGTGTTAGTTATTATATCTGATAGAGGAGGGAAACCACGTTCATGGATAACTTGTTAAAAGCGAAAGACATTTAAAAAGATGTTCCTTTTATTATAATTATTACAAGCTGTTTAAATGTAAGCTACATGATCTTCAGAATATTAACACGAGAATATAATAAGAGTTTAAAAACATTTAGGTTATTTATTGTCTGAAAATCAGGTAAAAGATTTTTTGAAGACAGTGTAAAATTAGTTAGATTTTTTCAAGTAATATATTTTTCGTTTACATCTCTGTTGCTCAATAAATCAGATAAATTCAAATATAAATATGATGAAGATATTTAGAAATCAAATGTATTAATAAATATTATTAAATAATGTGATTCATAACAAAAATCCCATTCTAATAATGCCACAAAAATGAATGAGATTTACTCTTTTAGATGTATTCAAGATGGTAAAATATACATTTCACAAAATCATCCATAATTTATTGAAGAATATAATGATTAATGCTTTTATTTAGATAGAATTGTAGGGAATATATTTTATCTTATATTCTAACGATTATTCTTAATGTTAAAATCGTATAATTTTTAATTTATCGTCAACTAAATAGTTTTCATATGATATATTTATGATTATTTTTCATAATTTTTGTATATATTTGAAGTGTAAAAAATATTTAAATATTAAATACGTTAATGAAATTAAATATTTAAACAGCTATTAATTAAATGTTTCTTTACAAAGAGTATTTTAAACATCATGAGGTATATTTTAAATAGCACACACAACTAATTAAAATATTTTTTTGACCTTAAAAAACATTAAAAACTTAATGTCAGTTGTTTTTCGTGATTTATATAAATCGATTAAATTATAATTATATTATTTGTTATAAAATATTTTGATATTATCTATACTAATAATTCATAAAAATAATTTTATTTAATGTATTAAAATTAAATTAAATGAATAAAATAGTTAATGATTATTTATAGCATTTTTTTGTCATAGATAATTATTTTCGAATAAAGTTGATTGTACAATTTTGTCAATGGTAAATTTAAGAAAATTGAAATTTTCAGAAAGTGACATTTCGTCAATAAAATTATTTTTATAAATTTTAAAATTAAAACAACATATATTATTTTTTTAAAGGATTCATTCAAAATATATGGATATTTTTAATTTGTTTACGAGCATAGAATTTTGCTAACTTTATAATTAGAAATTTTTATTATGATCAAAATATATTCGGAAAGTAAATTTATACTGTAATTAAATGAAAGTAAATTTTGTTAATTATTATTTATATATATTCTAATTTTATATTATAAATAATGATCAATTATAACGTTATAAAGCCGAAATATTATATCAGATTTATTTTTTAAAATAATTACACTTGAATGATTTTATAATTTTTTATTAGATTAAAAATTAACAAAATTTAACATCAAATAAATTCATTACATTTTAGATTACCTAAACCTGGACCTATTTAAACAATTTTTATAAATCTTTTTTTGAATATAGAACGATTATATAAAGGTTTTTAGACATACATTGTAAATTTATACGTTTTTGAAATTTGAATATAAAATAAATCTATATAAAATAATATTATAATTTTTTTTTAATTTTATTTTAAACTGTAAAAACTACGTAATGAAAATTTTATTTAAAATAATTTGGATATTATTTTTCCATGTGAAGATACTATATAATGCATTCATAATTTAGCTACAATTAATCTCTATGACCTTCAATAGGTAAGTTACTTTAACCACGCGACACGTTATCATATAGATGCTAAACGATCAAATATATATGAAATATATAAATTATAAAGCCATATAACTACATTATTTTCAATAATATTTGAAGTATTAATGTTAAAATGTTATTTAACATTATTAAAGATGTGAAATGGGAAAATATTTTTAATTTAAATAACATATTTAAAGTATAACATCGTTCAACTAAATTCTTCATATGTATTTTCATTTCCTGGATCATTTTGCCACGAATGATTGTGTACCAGAATATCAATTTAAAATTGCTGTTCGTAGCATCTGAATATTATTTTTTTGTTTGTTCAGTCATTTTCTAAAATATAGAAAGCTGGCATTTAAAAAAGTAAATTAAGAGCCGCGTCATCATTCCACAAAGTTGGACGTTCTTGCTACATCTTCATATTCGGTTTGTAAATAATTAAATTATTGGATACTAAAGAATTCAAAGACCCGATTAGTTACATTGTCTTTCTCCCCGTCAACTCAAATAAAGGTATTTTCAAAATAAAATGGACGCTCTTGCATCTTCTGTTAATCTGGCGTATTAAAACATGATTTCAGATAACTTAACTAATTAATGATTTTGAATCAGCACAAGCAAGTAAGCAACATTAGGCTTTTAGTAAGATGTCAGGATATAATTTGTTAAATTTATTGATGATTAGTTTCAATTTTATTTTGACATTTTGATTGAGATGAAAATAATCTTAAATATTTACTGAATAATATGGGGTTGTCAATAAAATGATTTTTGCATTTCAGAATCGAAATTAAAATCGCTCGTTAGACACTTAGGAACACTTCTCTAAATTAAATAAATGATTTACATGCATGCCGCTAATGTTCTAGATTTTTCGAGGCAGTAAATTGCAGCAAGATAAAAGCAATTATTTAGTTCAATATGAATACTTTATAATTGAAAAAATTTAGTTGGTATTCCCGAAAAGGGTCTATCTTCAATAAAAAATTAGATATAGAGAACCTATCTAATTGTAAGTAATTGCATGCACTTATCAATCGATCAATCTCTCATCAGCGATCAAAGTAAATCACATTATAATTTTCTTGAGGAATATTAACTTTCATGTATGTTGATTCTAGATGAAGTGATATTGTTTATTTAGCCAGAATATTTTGTCTTTCATGTGTAATCTCTTCTTTTGAAACTATTTTTGAATGGCTATAAGTGTGTTTGATACATGGTGTGTTTATTCTGGCCTTTGACATCAGTTTAAGAATCATAGGGTTATAAAATTATGTAATTCATCTAAACCAAAACTTTCCACTCATAAATTTTCCCATTAATACAATCATGATTGTTCAAAAGGTCATTGTGGTTGCGAATTTATCGTTTATAATTATAACATGGCTTTTTTCTTGTAGAGTTTGAAACTCATTTGAATATTCATATTGTCTTATTCCTAAAGTTATACTTTTAAATATTTCTTGTATAAAAAACTCGGCTTGCCATTTACCATAATTTCGATGGTTATTTTTATTTCAATCATTTTTAATTTAATCTAATCTCAAGTATAAGTTTATTATTAACAACCTGTCTAGGGAGAGTTCAAATAATAATGACTTTCTCGTACTTTATTCTAGTCTCTTTATTTGATATATTAAAATGATTACAGAAAAAGTTAAACTCTACTTCTTGAAATAAGATTATATTCAAATATTTAACGTGGGATTGTGATGTATACTGCTTTGATTTGTCATTAAATTTACTTATAAATTTGTTTCACTTATAATATTTCGATTGAATATGCTTCGCATGATTTAGTATTTCAATACCTTCATAAAAATTTTAAATAATTAATAAAAGAGATAATTATTAACATTAGAATATTCTGATTCTTTTAAGAAACGCGAACATAGAATCAAAACTGAGATGATTTATATATAATTTTATTTGAAAACATTCTTTAACGATATATAAAAGACAAACATAAAATCAAAATTGATTTTATTAAATTCATAAAAATATCGGTATTTCACAAAACCTAAATGTAATATTTAATTTCATGTTTATATATATTCTTTTGGATAAATTTGAGTAGAAGAATCTTTTGATATTAAAAGTAATAATATAAACATATTATATTAATTTATGAAAAATTTATATATTTAATGATTTAATCTAAGAAGTAAACATGAACATAATTTATTTAATATTTATTTTCAAATAATATATTAAAAATATTGTTATATCTATCATTATAGACTATTAATAATATTTATTTTATTTAAAATATATGAGAATTTTTATTTTTTTGTGAATTTAGTGAATATAAAATTTTAAAAATATTTAATATAAATCTTGATTTTAATCAAAAAAATAAATAACTATTTTTTGTTGAATATTTGAAATACAAAAAAATTTAAAGAATAAAAGGTGAAGATAACATGAATTATTTATAAATTATGCTTTTAAAATTTTTCATAATATCATCATAAGATGAAATAATGTTATAGATTAAAATTTTGATTTTATTTTTCTTTAGATTTGTCAACTGTTCACAGGTTAACCAACGATTATTAGATATTTATACATATTAATAAAATTTATCAATTAAATATTTGAAATAGAAGTTTTTATTTTCTTATATATACCATATTTAATAAAATATCACATCAGCACTACATGTATTTAAAATGGTTAGAATTCTAACATAGATGTGATAAATTATTTTTTTTTGAATAAATTTTGATAATTTTTATCACATCATATATATATCATATTTAACATATGTTTTGTTTTTTATTTAATATTTTATAAAGATAGATCTGATTAAACATATGAAATTAACATTTTTCATATTTTATATAAATGTTAAGAAGAATTGAAAATGAGATTTTATGATACATATTTGTAGATCTGATATTACCTATTAAATATATATAATTATTTTGATAAAGTAATGATTAAATGATTTTATCTTCAAAAGCAACTATTTCTACATTTATTGATGATATAATTTGTGAATAAAAAATTTTTAAGAATTATCAAGTAGGTTATCATAAAAGATAATAAATATCAAAAATATTCGAATATGCAAATGGCAAAAATTTTTTGATATTTTAAAAATATTTTTATAAAAATACATATTCAGAATAAATTTTATAATTGATCTTAAAACATTCAAAAATTGAAATTAACAAATAAAGATCATTTGTATGTATTCGCTGATATCTTTCAAATTTATCATTAAATAA
>JALDNG010003521.1:0-26086 GCA_024349245.1 Neodontobutis hainanensis | reverse complement strand
GTTACAAGGTTAACCCCAGAGGGAGGGGTCTGACCCAAGAGTTTTAAAAGGAATTTATTTCTAAAGAAATTCATTTGAAGTAATTGAAGAATATTCTGAGGATTTTCTAATTAGATTGTGAATTTAAAGTCTTTGGCTAAAGGTTTTTGACGATAGATCATGAGAAACTAGTTCTGATCTATTTTAAATGATTTATGTTTACATCAGCTGAATAAAATGTTATTATGATTGTGGATGATCCCACTTACAGTTACAGGTAAAGACCTACAACTAATGGAAACTAAAATTAAAACTGAACTGAACTAAACTATGTGGTTTAAATAAAACAGACACAACAGTGATGCTATTTGGAAAACATGAAGAAGACGAAGAATTAGAAATGATAAGTTATGAACTAACATTTTAAAATGATCAATGGCACTGGACTTTCATTTTTTATTTGATGTTTATTTTTTGTTTTTTGTTTTTAGCCATGGTTCCCAAGTCTCCAAAAAGAGAGGGAGAAGAAGATTTAAAGTAAGTGTATTAAAGTGAAGGTGATGTGTGGTGAACCTAATGTTAGCATGAGGCTATAACAACAGGGTTTAATGCAGTAAAAGAGGAGTTTAAATCTAAAATAAAGAAAGAAAGAAGGGTGACAGGACCGTTCTGGAGAAGCACTGTTTGGTCTGATTGAGTCAAACCTTTCAGATTAAAGTCGATTTCCAGCAGAACATATCTGTGGAAACAGGCTTTATCTGTGTTTCATTTTATGGTTTCATCATTTTAAGAATTTTTATGGCTTCGCTTGACGAAAGCCTGGAGGCACTTTCTATGGGTCTAAAAATGTCAGAGAACGTTCTGACATTAGAGGGTTTTAAATGTGTTTGGATGAATGCTCCATGAGCAGGAGCCAAAGTGAGGCTTATTACTGTCCTCTCTTTTCACTCATTTCACATTTATGCTTCATTCATTTCAGCAACATTGTGCATTTTACAAAGACACTGACAAAAACAAAAGAAAACAGAACAAGTGACACAGACAGTGGTCCTCTGTGAGGTTGGGGTGTGTGTGTTTAAGCCCGTCCTGTGGCCGACTGTGGCTGAGACACGAGAGAGCAGAGTTACAGAAATAAATCAAGTTTAAAAGATTGAAAGAACAAAAACAGTGGCACATAAACCATCTGGAAATGATTGACACCAAACTCATTTACGTTTGTCCAAGACACATTTTCTTTTACATTCAGATGTAAATGAAAATATGACTTTAAAGTGATCTGGTTCAAAGAGAAGCTCTGGACTTTTATGGATCAAAAAAAGAGGAGAAAGTACAACACAGTATTTCTGAGCTCGGTGGATTGGAAAAAGACTGGCACTGATTTACTGAAGACTTTTCATTTGTTCTTTGGCCAAGCATCCCTCTCATAAACATGATACATGTGACTTTATGAGCTGTTTGTTCAAACCCAAGAGTCAGAGAAAAGAAGAGAAGGACCAGTGACTGACCTCAGAGTCTTCAGTCGACAGTTTGGACTCGATAGTCCTTCACACAACTCCTTCATTCCTGAGTTTATTTGTTTGTTCCAACTCAGGTCCAGTTCTCTCAGGTGAGAGGACTGGACTTCAGAGCCGACGACAGAACTTCACAGTGAATCTTTGAGAGTCCACAATCAGAAAGTCTGTAAACACAGTAAGATTAAGTCAAACATTAGAGATGTAAAGGTTCTCAGTCGTCCAGGTCACAGAACTACATTTATTCACTTTAAATTCAAAGTTTAAAACTATCTCCAGCTGCAACAGATACAAACATATTTGACTGTTTTTCATTATTGTCCCAACCTTTTCTTCTTTGTCAAAGCTCCTTACACTAAACTAAATATTAAAAACACTAAATATCTCACATCTGTTGTGTTATAAGAACTTTAGTTTTAATGTTTAGAGTTACTGGGGGCTCTCTTCAGGTGTTATAAGAATTTTACTTTACAGATTAAATGAGCAGACGATGGAGACTGTTTATGATTTGAAAAAAAAAAGACAGGTTTAATCTTTGTAAAGAGAAAGAAAACAGACACACATTAACAATGGTACATGGAGGGTTTTACTTAAAGGTGTAAACAACACATGAAGCTTTTATAGGTGTACATTATGCCTGCCTCTCAGCTCCAGGCTCGTGGATGGACGTGTATTGAGCTGACGTGTCAGTCCTAGATGTGTGTCACTAAGTGAACAGGACCGAGTGTCCCTGGACAATGATTAGATGTAGTGCAAAGTCATGTCTTTGTAAAAAGAGAGGACAGAGAAAGACGTCTGGCTGCGGAACAACTGGACTATTAGAGTTTCTATTCAGGTAAACAGCTCTTTAATTCTTTTTTTGTGTGTGATTGTGAAAAAAGAATAAAAAAACTCCCGGGAGTAGTGTTCAGGTTGCTTCTACTTAAACTGTTGGGTGATTACATGTTATCTACCTGAGAGTATTTCCATGTAGTTATCATTACTGTAGGAGAACGCTAAACGCTGAGATACCGTCCAGGAGACGAGGACAACGTATGTGTTCTGGTCAAGACCTTACAGGATAAGTGAGTCCTTAACGGGATACGTTTGATATTAATCGGAGTTAAAGACTGTACTCTGGCTGGATTGTAAGCTTGATAGATACCTTATGCTCTGTAAGTTTTTATGAAGTTCTTGAAACTGAGTCTTACGTTGATCACGTTCCATTCTATGCCAGATAGGATTAATAACTACGAGAAGGAGTATAAGGTCTAGATGTAGCTGGTCCAGGAAGGACAAGATTTGAGACAGATTAATAGCACGGATCCTAATACGCCACATTCAGATGTCTGGCCTAACTAGTAATGTTGGTTAAATGTGGTGCGTTGGACGCACAGGTAAACTCCAGTATGGACTATTATCAAGATTCTTAGCCTAACAACTTTAAAGTCAGATGAATAGATCTGAAGTCTATGAGACTAAGTGAAAAAGCAGACCTGCAGAGAATTGTCGACTGCGTGTGAAGCGGTGAGATACAGAGAAAAAGAGTCTTTAATGAAGTTTATCTGAGCTTAAGGGTTAGTGAGTAGTAGGGATGAGCGAGTACAGCATTATCTGTATCTGTATCTGTTAACCATATGAATTATCTGTATCTGTATCTGTACTCGGACTGGGCGTGGCCTAACCCGAGAGTGGGCGGGATTTAACCCAGAAGTGGGCGAGTTCACTTGAAGTGGGCGGGGTTTGAACTGGTATGTTATTTTTATTCACGCAATTAATATGAGTTGATTGTTATATTTATTGCTGATTAGAAAACTATTTCCATGACAGCATCAGCCTTGAGCTTCAGATCAATGGTTTTGATCACAATAACAAACCAACTATATACACTTTGAACTATGTATCAACAAGTTTTTGATTTTATTGGAAGAAGTTGATTCAGTCTGAATAATGAGATTGAATTTGTTTAATGTCTAATAATGTAAAGCAGAACAAAGGTTTAATGGCTTTGTAGAAAAAGTTTGAAGACTGAGTTGAAAGAGGTGCTTTTAACAAACACGAGAAAGAAAAATAGCTTATGGAAGATATTTTTCTAGGCTGTGTAACAGTAAAAATTTAAAAAGGAGAAGCCAGTTTGAGAAAGAGAAAAGCAGAGAAGAGATTTTGAAAGAAGTGCACACATGGAGTTGAAAAGACTAATCATTTGTATTTTTATAAATGTATCCTGTGAGATTTTAGGACATGGCCTCGCTCGACACCAGTGCTCCCCAAACTTCCTCTTTTTGAATTTTGATCAAGTTTATTAATAGTCTGTTAAAGAACAGATATTGTATTACGTTTGTGGGACACGTCAGAGATGAGAAAAAGATTTAAAAAAGTTAAAAGATCCAAAATAAAAGTATTGATTGGTATTTTGCAAAACAATTGTATGTATCTATGAGTACGAGAACTAATAGAGGTCCTTAATCTCAGTGTGGTTCAAACACACGGTAAAACCTTTATAAAAATGTTCACTTTGTAATCAGAAGAATTTAAAAATGTGTCTTAAAGTCAAATTGTGCAGAGCAGGTTTATAAAGATATTACAAAGTTATAGATATTTGGACCATCAGCTCACATATAAAAGAAAATAATGTTACCAGAAGAAACGAAATGAACAATTATGTATTTCTCTGGTTTGGTTCTGACAAAGTGTTGAGAAAGTGGATTTTTGAAAACAATCCCTGTTTGGATTCACAAAGGAATGTTTCAACACAAGATAACAGTCTATGAGAGTCAAGGAAACAAGGGCTTCACAGCACCTCTCCTTTGCTCACGCCCGACCAAGAAATGTTCTGGTTTTGTTTGGTTTTTGAGCTGGAGTTGAGCTCCACAGAAAGTGTGGGAGCCTTTACAGTTAACAAACGTTTTCATGTTGTCACGGGGATCAGGACTCGGCACAGTTGGCCGTGGCCTCCGTGCCGGGCTCCCCGCCCCTACTGATTCGCAGAGAGGAGACAGGTGTGCGGGAGCGCCGGCTAAGCAAGCCCAGCTGAGCCGAGTGAACAATCAAGAGGAATAAGAAGCACCGCAGCCTGCTCCTCGGCACGCCAGATCGTAACATTGACTACAGTTAGTAATACGTCTCGCGTTCGTAGAGTTTGTGTTTATGTATGTACTTACCCGTTTCCTTTGTTCACCGCAGATCCTTCCGTCCTACCTCCAGTCCAGTTCTCGCCTCCTCGGTCATCCCTGAGCCTCGCCGGTCCTTCAGCTCGTCACGCTCCAGCTCAACCCGGTCCGGACCCTGCTACCACTCGTTATCCCGAAGAACCCGACAGTTATAAGTTGATCATTTAAATAAACTTGTTTTTGTGAACTGTACGTGTGTGCCTGCGTTTGGGTTATCCGACCGAACATAACAGTACGATCTGGCCAGAATGAACCCAGCAGAGCCACACACCCTGCCACAGACGGTCGCGGCTCAGACCGCGCTTCTGGAACAGCATGACGCTACTCTCCAGGCTCTCATGGACCACATGAAGGAATTTTCCCGCAACCTATCGGGGCTGAGCGACAGGATGGCGGCCCTGAACACACCACCGTCTACTGGCGCTCCCACCCTCTCCGCGCCGACTACGGAGGCACCGCCTCCGGGGTACAGAGAGGGGTATGTACCACCGCCTGCACCGTATAGTGGAGATCTGGGGTCATGCAGGGCGTTTTTAACACAGTGCTCCCTAGTTTTTGAACAACAGTCACAGACTTATAGAAGTGAACGTTCAAGAATCGCCTTTTTAATAGGCTGTTTGAGGGGGCAGGCATTAGACTGGGCCTCGGCGGTTTGGGAGAGACAGGAAGCTGTATGTTTCTCCTACGCTGCCTTCATCGCGGAGATGAGAATGATCTTTGATCATCCGGTTCGAGGAGAGGAGGCTACTAAAAGACTGTTTTCAATTCGACAGGGAAATCGCAGTGTGGCGGAATTCGCGATCGAGTTTCGATCACTAGCCGCGGAGAGCGGGTGGAACGAGGAGGCTCTTCGTGGAGCATTTTTGAATGCCATTTCCGAGGAACTTAAGGGCGAGATGGCGGCACGGGATCCACCAGAGAGCCTCAATGAACTCATAACGGGGTCATCAGGATTGATAACCGCCACGGAGCGACAGAGGGAGAAGGCCGACCTACAGGCATCCCGGAGGTCAGCTACAGTCCACAGCCGGGAATCACCGCGCCTCAAGGGGTTTTTCCCAGCCCAAACGAGAGAACCGCGGGGTGGCGGACGCAGACTGAGGGAGGCCTAACCAGCGGTTATACGGATCCACCGAGTAGGCCACTGCAACCAGCCGCACCTGAACCCATGCAAGTGGGCGAACTCATCTGACAGAGGAGGAGAGACATCGCCGAGTCAGTACTGGGAGCTGCCTCTACTGCGGGAGGTTAGGACATTTCCGGGCTTCGTGTCCTCTCCGTCCGGGAAAAGAGGGGGCTCGGCAGTAATGGGAGAGGTACTGCTGAGCCAAGTCCATTCATCTCCCAAGCCTGTGAGAATGGAGGGAACGATTATTTTAACAGATCGGACCCGATCTTTTGAGGTTATGATTGATTCAGGAGCGGATGAAAGCCTTTTAGACCGGGGAGTGGCTAAGAGGTTGGGCATCCGGACTGTGCAGTTGGAGGTGCCGTTGGAAGTTAAGGCTTTGAACGGAGAGGTGCTGACCCAGATCAGAGAACAGACGATTCCGTAACCTTCCTCCTGTCGGGTAATCATAAAGAAACTATTAGTTTTACATTTTTGAGTGTGTGCACACTCCTATTGTATTGGGTCTACCTTGGCTAAGACAACATAACCCCCACATAGACTGGGCAACATACCAAGTGGTGTCATGGAGTAACTTTGCCATTTATCTTGCCTGCAGTCTGCTTTACCCCTGTTTCCTCTAGATCCAACCCGGTACCTGAACCTACGGATCTGTCTTCGGTTCCGTCCATCTACCACGACCTGTCGGCGGTGTTTTGTAAGCATCAGGCCTTGTCGCTTCCACCTCACCGACCCTATGACTGCGCCATCGACCTCCTCCCAGGTGCTCCTCTCCCCACAGCCGTCTCTACACCATCTCGAGACCAGAGAACGAGGCGATGGAAAAATACATCCAGGAGTCCTTGGCAGCCGGGATAATACAACCCTCGCCCTCTCCGGTAGGTGCGGGTTTTTCTTTGTGGACAAGAAGGACAAATCATTGAGACCATGCATAGATTACCGGGGCTAAACAAGATCACCATAAAGAACAAGTACCCACTCCCGCTGATCAGCTCTGTTTTCATCACTCGGGGATCCAGGATTTTCACTAAACTAGACCTCCGTAACGCATACCATTTGGTGCGTATTAGGGAGGGGGATGAGTGGAAGACCGCTTTTAACACTCCTTTGGGCCATTTAGTATCGGGTGATGCCGTTCGGACTCACGAATGCCCCTGCGGTTTTCCAGAACCTAGTTAACGATGTTTTACGGGACATGATTGGGCGGTTTGTTTTTGTTTATTTGGATGATATCTTGATTTTTCTAAAGACTTGGAGGAACACCAGAGGCATGTCCGGAGAGTACTACAGAGACTATTAGAGAATAAGCTGTTTGTGAAGGCCGAGAAATGTGAGTTCCACGCACCGTCCGTTACCTTCCTCGGCTACATTATCGCGCAGGGACAGATCCAAATGGACCCGGAGAAGGTTACGGCGGTAAGGGAGTGGCCGGTTCCGTCCAGCCGCAAGGAGGTTCAGCGATTTTTGGGTTTTGCTAATTTCTACAGGAGATTTATCCGAACTTCAGTAGACTGGCAACGCCTTTGACGGCTCTTACGCCCACTGCGCGACCTTTGTCTGGACTCCGGAGGCAGAAGGAGCATTCAAGGACCTGAAGCAGCGGTTTACGCCGGCCCCGGTACTCATACAGCCAGATCCTGAACTGCAGTTTGTGGTGGAGGTCGACGCTCGAGACGGAGTAGGAGCAGTTCTTTCCCAGCGCTCTTCCACTGACCAGAAGCTCCACCCCTGCGCCTACTACTCACGTAAGCTCTCGGCAGCAGAGCGGAACTACGATGTGGGAACAGAGAGCTCCTGGCGGTCAAGTTGGCCTTAGAGGAATGGCGTCATTGGCTGGAGGGGGCCATTCAACCGCTTTGTGGTCTGGTCCGACCATAAGAACCTGACCTACATACAGACGGCAAAGAGACTGAACTCTCGGCAGGCAAGGTGGGCATTGTTCTTTGACCGCTTTAATTTTGTGCTTACTTATCGCCCAGGTTCCAGGAACATCAAACCAGATGCACTATCCAGAGTTTTTTCCACGGAGCAGTCGGCGCCTGAGGAGGAGCACATCCTGCCCCAGTCGCGCATTCTGGCAACCCTCACCTGGGAAATAGAAGATCGAGTCCGGGTGGCTCAACGCCTGCACCCGATCCGGGACAGGGCCGGCTAACGCTATGTTTGTACCAGATCCGGTCAGGTCGGAGGTGTTACACTGGGCCCATGGGACCCGACTCACGTGCCATCCAGGGATGGGTCGCACCCTGGCTGTCCTACGCAGCAAATTTTGGTGGCCCACCATGGACAGAGACACTAAGGACTACATCGCAGCTTGTCCAGTTTGTTCCCAGAATAAGGCCCTCCATCGACCCCAGCAGGACTGTTACAGCCACTACCTATTCCCAGCCGGCCGTGGTCTCATGTGGCTTTGGACTTCGTTACGGGACTTCCGCCATCGAACGGACATACGGTGGTGCTGACGATCGTTGATCGCTTCTCCAAAACAGCCCACTTTGTGCCGTTGACCAAGCTTCCATCCGCCAGGAGACCGCAGATCTCCTGGTGAAGCATCTGTTCGGCTACGGGATTCCTCGGGACATTGTGTCAGACAGAGGTCCACAGTTCACCTCCCAGGTTTGGAAGGCATTTTGCACGGCGTTAGAGATCAAGGTTAGTCTCTCCTCTGGGTATCATCCACAGACAAACGGACAGACGGAAAGGGCGAACCAACAGATGGAGGTGGCCCTGAGGTGCACCTCATCTGCCAATCCGGCAAGTTGGAGTGCTCAGCTGCCATGGGTAGAATATGCCCACAACACGTTGGTGAACACCTCCCTGGGTATGTCTCCCTTCCAATGCTGTTATGGTTACCAACCCCCTTTATTTTCTGACCAGGAACAAGAGCTGGCAGTTCCGTCCATTCAGGATCACTTAAGACGGTGCCATCAGGTCTGGAGAAGGGCCCGATCAGCTCTGGTGCGGGCCTCGACTCAATCGCAAGTCCAAGCCAACCGCCACCGCACCCCCGCCCCTAGATACTCTCCGGGTCAGAAGGTCTGGCTGTCATCCAGGGACTTGCCGTTACGGGTTGAAGCTACAAAATTGGCACCACGGTTCATCGGCCCGTTCGAAATAGAGAAGATCATCAACCCGGCGGCAGTTCGACTCAAGCTCCCTCGGTCCCTTAGGATTCACCCTACCTTCCACGTGTCCAGGATCAAGCCGGTCAGTTCCAGTCCATTGAGTTCCCCTGTCCTCCCGCGCGCCCAGGATGATTGGCGATCACCCAGCTTACACGGCACGGGCGGATTATGGATGTCGGCGCCGGGTCGAGGCCTTCAGTTTTTAGTGGATTGGGAGGGTTATGGGCCGGAGGAACGCTGTTGGGTGCCACGGAGAAACATTCTGGATCCATCCCTGATCCGAGAATTTTTTCTACGCCATCCGGAGAACGGGATAGGCCGCCAGGTGGCGTCCATAGAGGGGGTACTGTCACGGGGATCAGGACTCGGCACAGTTGGCCGTGGCCTCCGTGCCGGGCTCCCCGCCCCTACTGATTCGCAGAGAGGAGACAGGTGTGCGGGAGCGCCGGCTAAGCAAGCCCAGCTGAGCCGAGTGAACAATCAAGAGGGAATAAGAAGCACCGCAGCCTGCTCCTCGACGCCAGATCGTAACATTGACTACAGTTAGTAATACGTCCTCGCGTTCGTAGAGTTTGTGTTTATGTATGTACTTACCCGTTTCCTTTGTTCACCGCAGATCCTTCCGTCCTACCTCCAGTCCAGTTCTCGCCTCCTCGGTCATCCCTGAGCCTCGCCGGTCCTTCAGCTCGCCACGCTCCAGCTCAACCCGGTCCGGACCCTGCTACCACTCGTTATCCCGAAGAACCCGACAGTTATAAGTTGATCATTTAAATAAACTTGTTTTTGTGAACTGTACGTGTGTGCCTGCGTTTGGGTTATCCGACCGAACATAACACATGTTGAAAAATGCTGAAGTAGAAATGTCAGTGACAGAAACAGATTTGCACTGATGTGTTAAAAAAGTTTATGAGACTTAATTAGAAACTGTTTGACCTTCTGACAGGTCTGTGGAGACAAATATAGTCTACACTTGGATTGGCTTCATTTGAATTTTTTTGGTACGCGACCATATTGTTTTTAAGATTAAGTAAACTAAACAACAAAATGAATGGCCTTAAATATTGTCTGAGTAATTAGAAAAACTGAAATGAACACGAAAATAGATGCTAACAAGCGTCATCTTTACAATAAAGTTTTAAACTGCAATGTAAATGTGTAATCTGGAAATTGAAAACGTATCTATTTGTTAAAACCTAGAGTTAGAACAATCTTGAAGGATTGGAAGTGGGTTATGTGAAGATTTGAGATAAAGTTAAAGTGTTAAACTGTAAAAATGGTTAAGTTAAGAGCATGTGCCGAGGTGCTCACTGGGTTTTAATCACTGCTTGAAGTGATTTTTAAAAGTTTAGATTTGTTTTTGATCTGATTTGAATGTTGGAATGTTTTAGATTATTGATGATTGTAAGAACTAGAGACTAACACAGTAGTCTGTCCTTTTGAACAGGATTGAGTCATTTTGGTTGAACTTTAAGTCAAATCTTTGGAACGTAAAGATAAAACATTTAAAAGGTTTAATATTAGCAGTGTTTTAAATGAACATCACTGACTATAACTGAGTGCAATGTTGGTGAATCTGAATAAATAAAGAGAGAAGTTGATTTGATTTCACACTTAATGGGTTAAGTTTCTGTGTAACATTGAGTGAAGGGAATCTTTCTATAGGTAGAATATGAAATTAGGAATGGATCAATGTTTGAAAAATGCTGTGGTTAAAATTAATTTGGAAAAGATGCAAAAAAAAATGGTTTATTGTATTTATTGAACACCTGGTGTTAAAACTGAGTTTTACAGAATCCGTCTGGAACAAATCTAGACTGAACAAAACCCTGAAGAAATAGTTTATTATAAAAGTAAATAAAGATAAATTTACACAGAGCTTTGTTGATTTTATGAGCAGTCTTTCCTTTTAAACAACAGTCACATGGTTTTGGTGTTTTGGAGGAAAACAATGTGAACAGAGGCTTTGTGGTGTGTTCAAGGACCTGGGAGAGGCTTTGTGGTGTGTTCAAGGACCTGGGAGACGCTGCCCTGTTACAAGGTTAATCCCAGAGGGAGGGGTCTGACCCAAGAGTTTTAAAAGGAATTTATTTCTAAAGAAATTCATTTGAAGTAATTGAAGAATATTCTGAGGATTTTCTAATTAGATTGTGAATTTAAAGTCTTTGGCTAAAGGTTTTTGACGATAGATCATGAGAAACTAGTTCTGATCTATTTTTAAATGATTTATGTTTACATCAGCTGAATAACATTTTATTATGATTGTGGATGATCCCACTTACAGTTACAGGTAAAGACCTACAACTAATGGAAACTAAAATTAAAACTGAACTGAACTAAACTATGTGGTTTAAATAAAACAGACACAACAGTGATGCTTTTTGGAAAACATGAAGAAGACGAAGAATTAGAAATGATAAGTTATGAACTAACATTTTAAAATGATCAATGGCACTGGCCTTTCATTTTTATTTTATGTTTATTTTTTTTTGTTTTTGTTTTTAGCCATGGTTCCCCAAGTCTCAAAAAGAGAGGAGAAGAAGATTTAAAGTAAGTGTATTAAAGTGAAGGTGATGTGTGGTGAACCTAATGTTAGCATGAGGCTATAACAACAGGGTTTAATGCAGTAAAAGAGGAGTTTAAATCAAAAGAAAGAAAGAAAGAAGGCTGACAGGACCGTTCTGGAGAAGCACTGTTTGGTCTGATTGAGTCAAACCTTTCAGATTAAAGTCGATTTCCAGCAGAACATATCTGTGGAAACAGGCTTTATCTGTGTTTCATTTTATGGTTTCATCATTTTAAGAATTTTTATGGCTTCGCTTGACGAAAGCCTGGAGGCACTTTCTATGGGTCTAATAATGTCAGAGAACGTTCTGACATTAGAGGGTTTTTAAATGTGTTTGGATGAATGCTCCATGAGCAGGAGCCAAAGTGAGGCTTATTACTGTCCTCTCTTTTCACTCATTTCACATTTATGCTTCATTCATTTCAGCAACATTGTGCATTTTACAAAGACACTGACAAAAACAAAAGAAAACAGAACAAGTGACACAGACAGTGGTCCTCTGTGAGGTTGGGGTGTGTGTGTTTAAGCCCGTCCTGTGGACGACTGTGGCTGAGACACGAGACGAGAGCAGAGCTACAGAAATAAATCAAGTTTAAAAAGATTGAAAGAACAAAAACAGTGGCACATAAACCATCTGGAAATGATTGACACCAAACTCATTTACGTTTGTCCAAGACACATTTTCTTTTACATTCAGATGTAAATGAAAATATGACTTTAAAGTGATCTGGTTCAAAGAGAAGCTCTGGACTTTTATGGATCAAAAAAAGAGGAGAAAGTACAACACAGTATTTCTGAGCTCGGTGGATTGGAAAAAGACTGACACTGATTTACTGAAGACTTTTCATTTGTTCTTTGGCCAAGCATCCTCTCATAAACATGTTACAGTGTGACTTTATGAGCTGTTTGTTCAAACCCAAGAGTCAGAGAAAAGAAGAGAAGGACCAGTGACTGACCTCAGAGTCTCCAGTCGACAGTTTGGACTCGATAGTCCTTCACACAACTCCTTCATTCCTGAGTATAATTGTTCGTTCTACTCAAGTCCAGTTCTCTCAGAGAGGGACTGGACTTCAGAGCCGACGACAGAACTTCACAGTCAATCTTTGAGAGTCCACAACCATAAAGTCTGTAAACACAGTAACATTAAGTCAAACATTAGAGATGTAAAGGTTCTCAGTCGTCCAGGTCACAGAACTACATTTATTCACTTTAAATTCAAAGTTTAAAACTATCTCCAGCTGCAACAGATACAAACATATTTGACTGTTTTTCATTATTGTCCCAACCTTTTCTTCTTTGTCAAAGCTCCTTACACTAAACTAAATATTAAAAACACTAAATATCTCACATCTGTTGTGTTATAAGAATTTTAGTTTTAATGTTTAGAGTTACTGGGGGCTCTCTTCAGGTGTTATAAGAATTTTACTTTACAGATTAAATGAGCAGACGATGGAGACTGTATATGATTTAAAAAAAAAGACAGGTTTAATCTTTGTAAAGAGAAACAAAACAGACACACATTAACAATGGTACATGGAGGGTTTTACTTAAAGGTGTAAACAACACATGAAGCTTTTATAGGTGTACATTATGCCTGCCTCTCAGCTCCAGGCTCGTGGATGGACGTGTATTGAGCTGACGTGTCAGTCCTTGATGTGTGTCACTAAGTGAACAGGACCGAGTGTCCCTGGACAATGATTAGATGTAGTGCAAAGTCATGTCTTTGTAAAAAGAGAGGACAGAGAAAGACGTCTGGCTGCGGAACAACTGGACTATTAGAGTTTCTATTCAGGTAAACAGCTCTTTGATTCTTTTTTTGTGTGTGTGATTGTGAAAAAAAACCTCCCGGAGTAGCGTCAGGTTGCTTCTACTTAAACTGTTGGGTGATTACATGTTATCTACCTGAGAGTATTTCATGTAGTTATCATTACTGTAGGAGAACGCTAAACGCTGAGATACCGTCCAGGAGACGAGGACAACGTATGTGTTCTGGTCAAGACCTTACAGGATAAGTGAGTCCTTAACGGGATACGTTTTATATTAATCGGAGTTAAAGACTGTACTCTGGCTGGATTGTAAGCTTGATAGATACCTTATGCTCTGTAAGTTTTTATGAAGTTCTTGAAACTGAGTCTTACATTGATCACGTTCCATTCTATGCCAGATAGGATTAATAACTACGAAGGAGTATAAGGTCTAGATGTAGCTGGTCCAGGAAGGACAAGATTTGAGACAGATTAATAGCACGGATCCTAATACGCCACATTCAGATGTCTGGCCTAACTAGTAATGTTGGTTAAATGTGGTGCGTTGGACGCACAGGTAAACTCCAGTATGGACTATTATCAAGATTCTTAGCCTAACAACTTTAAAGTCAGATGAATAGATCCGAAGTCTATGAGACTAAGCGAAAAAGCAGGCCTGCAGAGAATTGTTGACTGCGTGTGAAGCGGTGAGATACAGAGAAAAAGTGTCTTTAATGAAGTTTATCTGAGCTTAAGGGTTAGTGAGTAGTAGGGATGAGCGAGTACAGCATTATCTGTGTCTGTATCTGTTAACCATATGAATTATCTGTGTCTGTATCTGTACTCGGACTGGGCGTGGCCTAACCCGAAAGTGGGCGGGGTTTAACCCGGAAGTGGTCAATTTGACTTGAAGTGGGCGGGGTTTGAACTGGTATGTTATTTTTATTCACACAATTAATATGAGTTGATCGTTATATTTATTGCTGATTAGAAAACTATTTCCATGACAGCATCAGCCTTGAGCTTCAGATCAATGGTTTTGATCACAATAACAAACCAACTATATACACTTTGAACTATGTATCAACAAGTTTTTGATTTTATTGGAAGAAGTTGATTCAGTCTGAATAATGAGATTGAATTTGTTTAATGTCTAATAATGTAAACCAGAACAAAGGTTTAATGGTTTTGTAGAAAAAGTTTGAAGACTGAGTTGAAAGAGGTGATTTTAACAAACACCAGAAAGAAAAATAGCTTATGGAAGATATTTTTCTAGGCTTCCGGTGTAACAGTAAAAAAAAAAAAAGGAGAAGCCGGTTTGAGAAAGAGAAAAGCAGAGAAGATATTTTGAAAGAAGTGCACAGATGGAGTTGAAAACACTAATCATTTGTATTTTTTATAAATGTATCCTGTGAGATTTTAGGACATGGCCTCCCCGCTCGACACCAGTGCTCCCCAAACTTCCTCTTTTTGAATTTTGATCAAGTTTATAAATAGTCTGTTAAAGAACAGATATTGTATTACGTTTGTGGGACACGTCAGAGGTGAGAAAAGATTTTAAAAAGTTAAAAGATCCAAAATAAAAGTATTGATTGGTATTTTGCAAAACAATTGTATGTATCTATGAGTACGAGAACTAATAGAGGTCCTTAATATCAGTGTGGTTCAAACACACGGTAAAACCTTTATAAAAATGTTCACTTTGTAATCAGAAGAATTTAAAAATGTGTCTTAAAGTCAAATTGTGCAGAGCAGGTTTATAAAGATAATACAAAATGATAGATATTTGGGCCATTAGCTCACATATAAAAGAAAATAATGTTACCAGAAGAAATTAAATGAACAATTATGTATTTCTCTGGTTTGGTTCTGACAAAGTGTTGAGAAAGTGGATTTTTGAAAACAATCCCAGTTTGGATTCACAAAGGAATGTTTCAACACAAGATAACAGTCTATGAGAGTCAAGGAAACAAGGGCTTCACAGCACTCTCCTTTGCTCACGCCGACCAAGAAATGTTCTGGTTTTGTTTGGTTTTTGAGCTGGAGTTTAGCTCCACAGAAAGTGTGGAGCCTTTACAGTTAACAAACGTTTTCATGTTGAAAAATGCTGAAGTAGAAATGTCAGTGACAGAAACAGATTTGCACTGATGTGTTAAAAACAGTTTATGAGACTTAATTAGAAACTGTTTGACCTTCTGACAGGTCTGTGGAGACAAATATAGTCTACACTTGGATTTGCTTCATTTGAATTTTTTTGGTACGACCATATTGTTTTTAAGATTAAGTAAACTAAACAACAAAATGAATGGCCTTAAATATTGTCTGAGTAATTAGAAAAACTGAAATGAACACGAAAATAGATGCTAACAAGCGTCATCTTTACAATAAAGTTTTAAACTGCAATGTAAATGTGTAATCTGGAAATTGAAAACGTATCTATTTGTTAAAACATAGAGTTAGAACAATCTTGAAGGATTGGAAGTGGGTTATGTGAAGATTTGAGATAAAGTTAAAGTGTTAAACTGTAAAATGGTTAAGTTAAGAGCATGTGCCGAGGTGCTCACTGGGTTTTAATCACTGCTTGAAGTGATTTTTAAAAGTTTAGATTTGTTTTTGATCTGATTTGAATGTTGGAATGTTTTAGATTATTGATGATTGTAAGAACTAGAGACTAACACAGTAGTCTGTCCTTTTGAACAGGATTAAATCATTTTGGTTGAACTTTAAGTCAAATCTTTGGAACGTAAAGATAAAACATTTAAAAGGTTTAATATTAGCAGTGTTTTAAATGAACATCACTGACTATAACTGAGTGCAATGTTGGTGAATCTGAATAAATAAAGAGAGAAGTTGATTTGATTTCACACTTAATGGGTTAAGTTTCTGTGTAACATTGAGTGAAGGGAATCTTTCTATAGGTAGAATATGAAATTAGGAATGGATCAATGTTTGAAATATGCTGCGGTTAAAATTAATTTGGAAAAGATGCAAAAACAAAATGGTTTATTGTATTTATTGAACACCTGGTGTTAAAACTGAGTTTTACAGAAACAGTCTGGAACAAATCTAGACTGAACAAAACCCTGAAGAAATGGTTTATTATAAAAGTAAATACAGATAAATTTACACAGAGCTTTGTTGAGTTTATGAGCAGCCTTTCCTTTTAAACAACAGTCACATGGTTTTGGTGTTTTGGAGGAAAACAATGTGAACAGAGGCTTTGTGGTGTGTTCAAGGACCTGGGAGAGGCTTTGTGGTGTGTTCAAGGACCTGGGAGACGCTGCCCTGTTACAAGGTTAACCCCAGAGGGAGGGGTCTGACCCAAGAGTTTTAAAAGGAATTTATTTCTAAAGAAATTCATTTGAAGTAATTGAAGAATATTCTGAGGATTTTCTAATTAGATTGTGAATTTAAAGTCTTTGGCTAAAGGTTTTTGACGATAGATCATGAGAAACTAGTTCTGATCTATTTTAAATGATTTATATTTACATCAACTGAATAAAGTTATTATGATTGCGGATGATACCACTTACAGTTACAGGTAAAGACCTACAACTAATGGAAACTAAAATTAAAACTGAACTGAACTAAACGATGTGGTTTAAATAAAACAGACACAACAGTGATGCTATTTGGAAAACATGAAGAAGACGAACAATTAGAAATGATAAGTTATGAACTAACATTTTAAAATGATCAATGGCACTGGCCTTTCATTTTTTTATTTTATGTTTATTTTTTATTTTTATTTTTTGTTTTTTGTTTTGAGCCATGGTTCCCAAGTCTCCAAAAAGAGAGGGAGAAGAAGATTTAAAGTAAGTGTATTAAAGTGAAGGTGATGTGTGGTGAACCTAATGTTAGCATGAGGCTATAACAACAGGGCTTAATGCAGTAAAAGAGGAGTTTAAATCAAAAATAAAGAAAGAAAGAAGGGTGACAGGACCGTTCTGGAGAAGCACTGTTTGGTCTGATTGAGTCAAACCTTTCAGATTAAAGTCGATTTCCAGCAGAACATATCTGTGAAACAGGCTTTATCTGTGTTTCATTTTTATGGTTTCATCATTTTAAGAATTTTTTATGGCTTTGTTTGACGAAAGCCTGGAGGCACTTTCTATGGGTCTAATAATGTCAGAGAACGTTCTGACATTAAAAGGGTTTTTAAATGTGTTTGGATGAATGCTCCATGAGCAGGAGCCAAAGTGAGGCTTATTACTGTCCTCTCTTTTCACTCATTTCACATTTATGCTTCATTCATTTCAGCAACATTGTGCATTTTACAAAGACACTGACAAAAACAAAAGAAAACAGAACAAGTGACACAGACAGTGGTCCTCTGTGAGGTTGGGGTGTGTGTGTTTAAGCCCGTCCTGTGGACGACTGTGGCTGAGACACGAGACGAGAGCAGAGCTACAGAAATAAATCAAGTTTAAAAAGATTAAAGAACAAAAACAGTGGCACATAAACCATCTGGAAATGATTGACACCAAACTCAGTGACCCACATAATCCCTGCAGCTGTTCAGTCACAAAACTATGACACATCCCATAATGTGCAGTGCTTCAGACAGTGTGTTGTTTTTTCTGCAGTTGTGCTGATGTTTAAAGTGACATTAGAACCAGTCTGTAACATCTGTCCTTGTTCCTGAGCCTCACACGCTGCTCATCTTCAGATAAATACATTTAAAGTGTGTTGTCTGACAGACTGGACTTTGAAAGCTTATGGCCTTATGTCGGTCGATAAATGTAGCTCCAACTATCCTCTTGTGTCTAAACTAGTTTGACCTCTGTTTCAGTGATTTACATGAGTTTACAGCAGAAACAGGGCAAACTATTTATCTGTAAAGTTCCACTTCAAAGGAAAAGGCTCTAAAGATGTGTTTTTATTGTAAATGTTGAGACTGGCTCCAGTTACAGGCTCAGATCGACTGAAGTGATGCAGCAGCACAAAAGATGTTTTTGATGCAGAAATGGTGCTTTCACAGTTTAACCCTGGGACTGTCTCACTGACCATGTTTTTGGGAGTTCCTGTTTCACAAAAAAAGAGAAATAAACTGTGGAGGAGAGTATTTAAATGAGGCACAGCTCGATTTAAGAAGGTTTGAGACTCGGAACAAAATGACACTTGATGTGAACTTTGTAAAAGAAGCAGAAAAAAAACCTCACACATCCCCTGCACGATTATATCTACATTTGTGGAGTTATCAGTTTAATACTTTCATTTCCTCGTGTGTTGTTCTAATGCTTTCATAAAATCCTCAAAGCTCTGACGTGTCTCAGACGAGACACAGCTCAGTTTTTCAAGAAAATACCACAGTTTGTAAAAGTCCAAAGTCTGCCTCCATCAAACACTTTCTTCTTTTACGTTTGTCCAAGACACATTTTCTTTTACATTCAGATGTAAATGAAAATATGACTTTTTAAAGTGATCTGGTTCAAAGAGAAGCTCTGGACTTTTATGGATCAAAAAAAGAGGAGAAAGTACAACACAGTATTTCTGAGCTCGGTGGATTGGAAAAGACTGACACTGATTTACTGAAGACTTTTCATTTGTTCTTTGGCCAAGCATCCTCTCATAAACATGATACATGTGACTTTATGAGCTGTTTGTTCAAACCCAAGAGTCAGAGAAAAGAAGAGAAGGACCAGTGACTGACCTCAGAGTCTCCAGTCGACAGTTTGGACTCGATAGTCCTTCACACAACTCCTTCATTCCTGACTTTAGTTGTTCGTTCAGACTCAAGTCTAAATATCTCAGGTGAGAGGGACTGGACTTCAGAGCCGACGACAGAACTTCACAGTGAATCTTTGAGAGTCCACAATTAGAAAGTCTGTAAACACAGTAAGATTAAGTCAAACATTAGAGATGTAAAGGTTCTCAGTCGTCCAGGTCACAGAACTACATTTATTCACTTTAAATTCAAAGTTTAAAACTATCTCCAGCTGCAACAGATACAAACATATTTGACTGTTTTTCATTATTGTCCCAACCGTGATGATTTTCAGTAAATATTTACACAGTACTTACACAGCCTTTCTGCAGTTCCTCACGGCCGGGATCAGTCTCAGTCGTCCTTCAGCTGAAGTGTTGTACTTCTTTAGGTCCAGCTCATCCAGGACCTCCTCTGACATCTGCAGCATGTAGGCCAGAGCTGAACACTGGATCTCAGAGAGCTCCTCTGATCTGTTCTCTGACTTCAGGAAGTCCTGGATCTGCTGATGGACCGAGAGGTCGCTTAACTCTGTCAGACAGTGGAAGATGTTGATGCTTCTGTCAGGAGAGATTCTGTCTGTGTTCATCTTCTTCAGGTTGTTTATGATTCTTTGTCTTGTCTCTGAGTCGATCTGTGTTGGACCCAGCAGAGCTCCCAGAAGCCTCTGGTTGGACTCCAGAGAGGCCGTGAAGGAAGCGCACAAACAGGTCCAGGTGGCCATTTGGACTTTGGAGGGACTCCTTCATGGCGTCTCTGAGGAAGATGTCTAGTGTTAAGTTATGTTTCCAGAATCTCAGAAACCTCATCAGTTTATTTGTGTTGTTGTTGTTAAAGCAGTGGTGTCTGTAAAGCGCAGCCAGAAACTCCTGGACGCTCAGATGAACGAAGCAGTAGACTGATTTGTGGAAGATTACAGTCTCTTGTTTGAAGATCTCTGTACAAAGTCCTGAGTAGACCGAGGCCTTGGTCAGGTCCAGACCCACCTGCTGCAGGTCTTCTTGATAAAACATGATGTTTCCTTTCTGCAGATGTTCAAAGGCCAGCCTCCCCAGCTTCAGAAGGACTTCACAGTCGGCCTGTGTCAGCTGTAGATGAGTGGAATGTTGGTACTTGAGCCTCTTCCTCTGAGTCTGCACCAGCAGGAAGTGTGCGTACATGTCGGTCAGGGTCTGGGGCAGTGGTCTCTCTGCTCGGTTCCCAACATGTGCTCCAGGACTGTGGCTGTGATCCAGCAGAAGACTGGGATCTGGCACATGGTGTGGAGGCTCCTGGACGTCTTGATGTGGGAGAGGACTCTGTCACACAGCTCTTCATCTGTGAACCTCTTCCTGAAGTACTCCTCCTTCTGGGCCTCAGTGAAGCCCCTGACCTCTGTGACCCTGTCCACACACCTCGCAGGGATATGATTGGCTGCTGCCGGTCGGGAGGTGATCCATATAAGGGCAGAAGGAAGCAGTGTGCCTCTGATGAGGTTTACCAACAGCACGTTGACCTGTGACCTCTGTGTGACCTCAGAGATGACCTGACAGTTGTGTAAATCCAGAGGCAGTCTGCTCTCATCAAGGCCGTCGAAGATGAACAGGAGTTTCCTTTGGCCAGCGTCTCTGCCGTCAGCTTCTGTAGCGTTGGATAGAAAACCTGTATCAGCGTCAGCAGACTGTAGTCCTTCTCTGGGACCAGGTTCAGCTCTCTGAACGACAGGGGCACCACCAGATCCACCTCCTGGTTCTCTAAGCCCTGGGCCCAGTCCAGAGTGAACTTCAGAACCGAGAAGGTCTTTCCCACTCCAGCCACGCCGTTGGTCAGCACCACTCTGATGGGCTTCTGATCGGACGCTAACGCTTTAAAGATGTCGTGGCACCTGATTGGAGCGTCGTGGACAGTCTTCTTGGACTGAGTCTCCAGCTGCCTGACCTCATGTTGGGTACTGACCTCTTCACTGACGTCTGTGATGTACAGCTCAGTGTAGATCCTGTTCAGAGCCGTTCTACTTCCTGTTTCAGTTCCTTCAGACACACTTTCACATCTCTGCCTCAGACTCCTCTTATGCTCACCTGGAACAAAACAGCTATAAATTTACATATTTTCATTTAGCTGTTGCTTTTATCAACTTAAGCATCTATTCACCAGTGTTACATCTGGAACACCACTGGAGGTAAGGTGTGTTAAGCATCTTGCTCAAGGACACAACGGCTGGAATCGAACCACCACCCTTCTGGTTGAGGGACAACAGCTGTACCACTGCGCCCCACAATGAGTTTGTAATGTAATTTATTACTTTTCCCATCATTAGAACGCTGTTATCTCTACTGAGAATGTAAAGCGTTACTAAAATTTGGTTGAATAAATCACGAGGTGTCATGCTTTGGCTACACATCAGCTGCCTGGAGAGCGGGGAGGAAGATGACTGGAAATGTGACAGAACTGGAAGTACCAGCACTACTTCTCATTAATTTCAATTAAAGGCAAGAATGTTTCTGTAATAGGCACGCTATGCCCTAGAAAAAAAACTTTCTCCACGTTTGCCTCAAGCAACTCAAATCTTATGAAGCACCTCACATCAACACATGCTAACACCACACTTGTTACAACTGGTTTAGTTGTTAGTTGAGAGGAGTATTTCAGTAATGATTAATGTATTGTTTATTTTCACTGAGAATTAACAACATGTTAACAGAGAGAGTTGTATTGTGTTGGTACAGAGATTTGCACTACTTAGTTTGTTTACTAAATTTTTCACTTAAATTTTATTTTCAATATTTCTTTTTTATATGTTTTTATTTCTATGCATATCATAAGGCAGATGAAATTCAAAAATATTGTAAATAGTGTTTTTATTCTTCAATCAGTTAATCTTTGATATTTAAGCAGTTATAGAACGTAATACCGTTATAGAACATAAAAAATAACTTTAGTTACTTTGCTGATCTTTGATATTAAAGATGTTAAAATGTAATTACGTTATAAAACCTTACTTCAGTAGATTTTTGGAGTAACTAATTTCTTTTACAAAGTGGTGATTGAGTTAGTAACTTAACTTCATTTTGGGAGAAGTAATATGTAACTGTAACTATTACTTTTTTAAATAAGATAACCAACACTGGTGACCAGAGTCATGTTAAATACAACACAGTGGCTGCAGGTTTTCTGAAGAATGAATGGTCTTACTGAGGAGAGTGTAGTCCAGTCTTGGTCTTTGTCCACACTGGGGACAGGGCTGAGGTGAACCAGACTGGTCCCAGTTTGAAGAGAGACACTGTCTGCAGAAGCAGTGTCCACAGCTGGTAGAGACTGGATCAGTCAGGACGCTCTGACACAGACCACAGGACGATGGGCCGTCACCAGGACTCTCTCTGTGGACATCAACACATTCATTAAAACAGCTTTACAAAGGTCACAGCCTGGTCCCTGCTTTTGGACAAAAATACTGACCCCTCCTTTTGACCTGTTTCTGGAAATGGAGCCATTAATGAAAGTAACTCATTTGACTGGAGTCATGTTCTGTCTCATCCTCTCACTTTAAATCTGAGCTCAAATGAAGACATTAGAAGTGAGTTATTACTGACAGATAAAAACATCTGACAATAAACAGGACAGTCTTCCTTTGGGCTGAATGTGTCCTGTCTCCAGTTTTACACAGTTTTCATTTTAAACAGTGATGGTTCAGTGAATATATCTGCACTGATCAGCTGCTGATGAAGACAATATAAATGATATTAGTGCATCACTTACAGTCGACTCTGTGGAGCTCCAGGTTCATTACTGAAGTCTGGAGGGAGGCCCTTGGACCGGTCACTCTTCAGAGACACACAGCTGGACACTGGAGACACTGATCTCTGATTTCTGAAACAACACGTTTCATGAACACACTGATTTATTCTACAGTCAGACAGAGGATGATTGTCACTGACATCATCAAATCAAAAGGAACAGATTTGTTCAAAGGGTTTCTTTAACACAACACTGTGGACTCTTTCTTTGTCGTTGTAAAGCTTTGTGTTCTGTTCAAAATAAACTTCACTCAATCAACAACTGTCACTGTCAGATTTGGTGACTTATGTTCTCCTGCCTTTGTTCAGAACACAAACAGAGTAGAGTGAGTCTAAAATGAAAATGCTAAGATAAGAACAATTTTTTTTAATTTTTTTTTAAATTAATCAGTCTGCATAAATATTGTTTAAACAGACGCTGAAATTTGCAAAAGCTCCTCTAAAGCAGTCTTTCTCAAATTAATTATTATTCACATTTTAGTTTATTAACCTAAAATGAAGTCAAATAATGGTTGTTTTTTTGTTTTTGCAATGTTTGTATTTTGTATTTTCAAAAATAAAAAGTGGGGTAATTTCTGGATTTTTTAATTTCGTTTTTCCTGATTATAATTTGGAAAAGTGATTTTGGGTGGAAATCTGAGAACTGTAAAAGTTGGTATTTTGTTTTGGGGTTATTTATGTCATGTCGGCTCGGGAAAGGAGTGCAAGACCTGCGGATCCTTCCGGCTGGGTCTGCCTCCGGCTCCCCCGCCCCTGCAGGCTCGTGGAGTGGTAACAGGTGTGTGGGAGCGCCGGCCGGGACAGACAAGCTGTGCCACGTTGGTAATCAGCAAAGTATAAAAAGCACCGCAGCCAGCTCGTTGATGCCAGATCGTAACACTAACTTCAGTTGGTAAAAACGTCTAGCGCTAAAATTACTTATGATCTTTTGTGTATGTTTACCTGTACCTCTTGTCCGTCTCAGATCTGTCCAGTCTCGATGTACGTCCTATTCCTGCCCTGCCTCAGTCTACCCCCGGTCCGTGTAGTCCTGTCGTCAGTCCCGCGTCCATCCAGTCTCTGTCTGCACCTGGTATTCCTCTCCATCCCCGAAAAACCTCATCATCCTAACTATTTTGTCTAATAAGTCTGTTTTGTGTTGTAACTTCTGGTGTCTCCATTTGGGTTCTTTACCAGTACATAACAATATGTATTATAGTTTTGGGTTAAAGTGGTCCTTGGTCTAAACAGGCTTGAGAAACACTGAGTGACAGATGTCCGTCTTAGACCAGTTTACTTCTGGTCCGCTGTGACTTCATGTCACTTCAGTCAATGGGCGTTGAGCAGAGTTTTAATATCTACAACTGTCCCAGAGACTTTCTGGACTTGTTCTCAATGGAAAGTGTGAGGCCACTCCTCAGAGAACAGTGTAGCACACAGACTGATGAAATATCCTGGTCCCACATAAAACTGACACATTAACTGAATAATATCAGTCTAATATAAAAGATCTAAATGTTTAAATGTGATTACATCCTTTGAACCTGTAATCACTGTAATATACTGCCTCCACATGAAAAAACCCTCCTGTCTGTCCAAACACAGTCCTGCAGCTGTTCTCTCATTTCTGTCACACTCTGTTCAAAAGCAGCTTTTTCAAGAGTCTTTAATGTGAACTGACACAAGGCTCATCACTGTCCAGACTCTACACCAGCCCTCCTCCCAAAAAGAACTAATGACTCAATCAATAATAATGAGCAACACTTTCTAAATATAAATGATATTAGTGCATCACTTACAGCCGACGCTGTGGAGCTCCAGGTTCATTACTGAAGAAAGGAGGAGGAGGCTCTTGGACCGTCGCTCTTCAGAGACACACAGCTGGACACTGGAGACACTCTCTGTTTGTGACACTCGTCTCTAAAACAACAGGATTTATTGTACAGTGTGTGTTAATAAGCAGCAGTGAGCACTTCCTCTGACTCTGTTCTGTTCAGAAAACACACACTTTACAGTTTCCTTCAGACACAATATTCTTATTTTTGGGCCTGAGCCTCAGTTAAAGCAGTGGCTCCATGAATGTGTCCTGTGCTGTATCAGGTCAACCACAGTGTTCTTAAATCAAACACAAACAGCTGATGATGCTACTCACTGTGTTGGAGCGGGCCCTGGCTCGCTGCTGCCATCTGGAGGTTCCTTCATGAACACACCTCTCTCTTTATAATGACTCTGTGAAGACTGGGCCTCCTCTTCGTCCACACTGACATTATTCATGTTCTGTCTCAGTCTGAAAGGTGAACAAGTCAAACACAGTGAGCTCTGATCATTTTAATAAAGCACCTTATGAATAATTATCACATGGAGCTGGAGCCAGATGTTTCTAATGTGATTGATTCTTGTCTTTATTTCATGTTAATGTTTAGATGTTGCTCTTAAACCTCTCCAGATGGGCCTCTGCCTTTATTCAGGAGAACTGTTCATATTTGGGCCTGTGAAGGCCTCTGGGTAAAGTCTCCACAGTCCTCCAGAATCTGTTCTGATCTGAAGCTTTCTCACCTCGTTTTTGCCTTTTCTGCCCAAAACAAACTGGTTCATCATTTTCTCTAGAATTCTGAACTTTGTTTATGGAACCAACACCGTTTTCCTTTAAAATCTAGACAAACTCTTTAAATGTGACAATATTATTATTATTAGAAATAAACCAGTGCTGAGTTAAACACTGGCTTTGAAACAGGAGAGCGTCCCTAAACAGTTAAACAAATAAAGCCTCTATAAAGTCTGTATTTATCTCAGAGTCTCTGCTCTAAACATCAGGGGTTTCAGGGTTGTGTTCACACTCGACGTGTTTGGTGCGTTGGCTCCGCTTTGTGCTGTTTTGACGTATTTGCCAGGTTCACATTAAAATATTTACAGAGCTGTGGGTCGGGGTTTTCTTTGGCTTCACAAATGCTTACTTGTAGACAAAGACAAATAAAAATGCAACAGTGGGCTACATTACTAGTTGTAGATCCAGCACAAAAGGTCAAATTGGTGATCTTCTGCCCATCTTGACTTCTGAGAGTCACATCTGCTCTGAGAGGCTCTTTTTATACCAAGCATGTTACCAATGGACCTAAGAAGTTGCACATTGTTCCGAGGCGTGTAAACCAAGAGTCTTTGCAACAGTATATTTAAATATTATGACTCTGATCTATTTTGGATTTTGGCTGATTGTATTAAATTTTCAGTTACGATTATACTTTAAGAAACAATACAAATCAACAATTTAAGACATTTTGTCCAAATATTATTTACATTTAGTAGTTTTTTTATTTATTTTCTTTACAGTTTATGTCCTGACTACATTAAACTTTTTCTCACATGACTGTGTAGCTCACACAGGGCAGAGAGCTTTAAGACCTGACATGGTGCTCTGGTCCCGTTCGC
>JALDNG010003520.1:0-67233 GCA_024349245.1 Neodontobutis hainanensis | reverse complement strand
TATTCACTACACTGTATTCTGCCCTCGCAGTATGGCATCTGTTTTATACGGCTAGACAGATAGACAGATAGTTAACAGCAATGAAGACAAACTCCAGAAATGTTGTTTAGGGTGTTCACTTTTTCTCCTTTTAAGTTTGTAAGACTGAAAGAATAAATAGAATTTAAACATTAGAAAAATGTAACATCTTTTGTGTCTTTTACAGAAAGTATACAGTTACCCAGCAACTCATAAAGATTACACAGTATGTCGTGCCCTTGCATTGATTACCGGGGACTGAATGACATTACAGTTAAAAACAGCTACCCCCTTTCGTTAATCGCTTCTTGTTTTGAACTTTTACAAGGGGCAGGAGTTTTTACAAAGTTGGACTTGAGAAATGTCTATCACTTGGTCAGAACCCCTAGTGGTCATTATGAGTACCTCGTAATGCCATTTGGATTGACAAATAAATGCACCTTCGGTTTTTCAGACTTTTGTGAATGATGTGCTAAGGGAGATGTTGAAAAAGTTATATATTAACAACATTGTCATTTTCTCCTGACCTAGAGACTCATATTGTCCATGTACAGCACTTCCTGGAATTTGCCAACTTTTACCGCGAGTTCATTAATAATTGCAGTTCTATTGCAGCCCCATTGCATGCTCTCACCTCATCCAAGGTTCCGTTTACATGGTCTCCTAGTGCTCAGACTGCTTTTCAGTGGCTGAAGAACTGCTTTACCTCCGTACGATACTTACTCTTCCAGACACCAACCGTCAGTTTGTGGTAGAGGTAGATGCCTCTGACCTGGGAGTGGGGGCAATCCTGTCGCAAATGTCAGTAGATGATAATAAGATACATCTTACACAACATCTTATACACAACAACAAAACTATGATGTGGGAGATCGGGAGTTGCTGGCGATTAAGGTAGCTCTGGAAGAATGGAGACATCTGCTGGAGGGTACTCAGCAGCCTATCCTGGTCTGGATCAGAAGAATCTGGAATTCCTTAAAGCAGCCAATAGATTGAATTCCCGACAGGCCCGGTGGGCTCTATTCTTTCGGCTCAATTTCGCTGTATCATATCCATATACCTGTGTTCTGAGAGCCATTTCCTGTAGCATCAAGGGCAAGGTCAAGGAGGCCCTCCGCTACACCAAGACTCCTCAAGGGGTTCCACCTAATCGCCTGTTTGTGCCGCCAGCACTAAGGTGGCAGGTGATATCTTGGGCTCATTCTTCGTGGGTGTCATGTCATCCTGGGGTGAGCAGGACGCTGTTTAGAGCTCGGGAGAGGTTTTGGTGGCCAAACATGAAGAGGGAAGTGACTGAATATGTTGCAGCCTTTGATGTCTGCTCTCATAACAAGACCTCCAATGCACCGACTCTGGTCTGTTGCATCCTTTCCCAGTGCCCCATCGTCCCTGGTCGCATATCCCAGTGGATTTTGTCACTGGGTTACCTGTTTCAGAGGGTAACAAAACTGTTTTTACGGTGGTGGACAGGTTTTCCAAGATGGTGCGGTTTATACATCTGCCCAAGCTGCCTTCTGTAGTGAATATGGTCTCGTTAATGAATAATTAATATGAATATGAATTATGAAAATTGATAATTAATATTTTGTTTATTAAAATATTAATTTCTTTCAGGGCACCACCTTAGTTTTAGCAGTTCTAAGGAAACTGATTATGTTTGATAAGTCTCAATCCTGAAAGAAGTGAAGTTCTGCTCTTTTCGAACCGAATCTTAATTAAACATACGAAACAAATATGTCTTTATGGGTTTTATTAAAGATTATGTAAGATTAAATATGAACAACATAAAATAAAACAAGATTATTGACAAAGGATAAGAATGATGAACATAACTGATGAATGAACATAAAAATAACAGTTAACAGGTTAAGGTTATAACATTATGATGGCTTTGATGGAACAGAAAGTTTAATTCCTTTGAATTTTTAATTACTTAGAGTTCTTACGGGGAAGAAAGTGGAAGTTTAAATGGCTTATCTAAAGGGACTATTGACGGCTGTTTGGAGATCGTAAAAAGGGAAAAGATGTGCTGTTGGACTTAATCACACAGGTGGTTATAACGCCAAGCTTTTCTCTTGTGTCTCGTGTTCACTCACTCTTTATCCGGAGGGGTCAGTACCAGCAGTGCGGTTCCGATCAGTCCCAAAGGTAGACTTCGAGATTCCCGGGTCGCGGCTGATTTCCGGCAACAGAAGGCGACACGAGTCCACGCGTTGAGCTGGTTTAAGCGCCTTAGCAACAAAGCTGCTTCCTGTGATTGTCCTTGAGGGTAAAGTAGACTTTACCAGCAGTTGAGAATAAAGTCTTTAAAACTGAAGTCCGCTACCAGACGAAAAGATGTCTTTTGGATTTAACAAAGACTTTCTTTCAGTAGCGCCAAAAAGCTTTTCAAAACTACAAAAAGTTTCTTCCGCGAGGAAGTGATGTAATTCCGTGGATAAGAAGTTTTTCAAACAAAAATCAAATGTGTTGGATCTTCAAAAATAAAGTCACTTAACACAGGACTGTGTTACGTGGTTTCAAGCTTAAAAGTTACGAAGCGATAAATACAAAAACTTAGTAGAAAAGTAGACAAGATTACGCGAACAAGAGTGTGCAAAGCGTTGCGAAAAGAGAAGAGTACAGAAACGAGTTTGTAAGAGAGGATTCAAGAGGAAGCTTCAAGAGAGCGATTTCCGGGCTGCGCACACTTTTGTACTGGCCAAAGGGAGGCGTGTTTACACACGTTTGGGGGACCCAAGGGGCTGTTCCTAAAGTTAAGAAAAGAGAATAAAACCTTTCTCGTTCCATCAAGTAAATAAACTTAGACACATTTTAAAAACGTATTGTTTCTGCATTGTATCATAAGTGCACGTGAAACGCCTTTACGAACATTTGGATATCAAACACATGTATATTCTCTTGTCATTTAGCTAAAAACAAATTAATAATTCATTTGTATTGTACCATACACTTATGCAAAGTCAAACAGAGTAACATCGTTACGCTTTCTTGTCCTGTTGGATCCTGTTAAGGGAAAATGGTGAGGTTTGCATAGTTACGAACAATCTTTTAATACACTGTTACAAGTTAGAGTAACTTTTGACTGGATTTCGATGCAGCGTTGTTTCTCTGTTTGTCCAGCAGAACGCACTGTTCGGTCATTTTGAGAATCCTGAACAAAGGGGCACAGTCTGTGGGCAATTATCAAGACAGGCTCATAGTGGGTTGTATTTCAAAGATTACCGTTGTCAAGAGAGGTACCACAAAGTCTGGTTTGCCCAGAGATAGTACCTAGTTGTCCTTTGAAGTACTGAAAAATAAAGCTGTAAATATTGTTTCCTCCTCGTGGTTTGTCTCTTTAACACAACATACGAACATCTGGGCCAGATTAGCAAGGTGCTGCTAATCAAACCTCCTGGTTTTCCTCGGTCTAAATAAACAAAGGGAAGAAGGTATTTAAAAGTTCAGGGTTGTAAATTATTCATGACTATGAAGGGTGTTGGTTCCTCCTGGTACGAGAGACACTACAGTCCCCCTTTGGCGAAAGGCAGGTTCCAATGTCTTGTGCCGACTCCATCCTTGAAGTACCAGGACCAGGAAGCAAGTAACACGTTAAAGACACAGAGTTTGGCGTTATAACATGTGTATTAATGGGAGCATGGTTAGGGACACAAGTATATTTAAGTGTAAAAAGGGGGTTTTTACTTGGGCGTCATTAAGTCATCTGCTAAGGGAGGTAGATTGAGTTTATCATTTAAAAGATGGACTTAATGGGAATAAAGAACAAGAGAGTTATTTCATTTTTAAATGGGTTTAGAGTTTATTAAATTGTTGATAATAAAAGAACACACATTAAATGATAATAACTTTAAAGGGACATTGCATGCGTTTTAGGGGTAGGGGTAGTCCTAAAAGTTACATGAGATATATATTGGTTATATTGAACATACATAACACATAGCACATTAAACTGAATCTGTCAACCTCCGTATGACTGGGGTTGGTTCAGATTCTTCGAAACGGAGAGATCTTGGTTAAATACATCGGCTTCAGGGGTAATGGACTACCTGCAACGCTTTTCTCTATTCCCAGGACGGCGACGCACGATTCGTGCAACGCCCTGAGTACAGCGGTTTAAACGGGTTTTAAGGCGTTTACGCTTCTAAGAAGCACGATGGTGATAATGATGGCCATGAAGTAACCTATTCCTACTGTGGCTGCAAGAACAGTGTCGGGAGTTGACCAGGCATACATAATGGGTTGGATAGGAGCTTGTTGTTTTTGCTCTATTTCCTTTAACACATTATCAAGGGGTGCAATGTCAATGGTTCTGCTACCTTCAAACTGGATTTGATTGAGTGTAGCAGGGTGTAATTCGAGAGGATGGGTTGAAAAGAAATCTGATATTTCTATTTCACTCGTATTGGTCAGCGTCAAGGTGGTATAAGGCGACGTCCCCAATGTGAAGGATTGCATTCGGGGGTACATCTACCCAGAAAGTTTGGTCGGGCAAGTTAACACGGGATGAGGTGTCGTGCTGATCGTAAGTCAGCATTCCGTCTGGAAGGGGGGTGTTTACTAGCCAGCGGTTACCGATGATCTCTGCTTGAGTGACGGTAACTTGGTGGCGAGCCGTGATTGTCATTGGACATCTGGCTTGAGGGCTCATGGGCTTAAGGCCACAGATCCCGTCGGTGTTGTCCCGAACAAAGGGTTTACTGGGACATAGGTAGTGTATGTCCTTGGTTAGGGTGCACATGCGTAAATTAGGGGCCAGGTACAAATCTGGATTGGCATCATGGTATGCCACTACTGAAGGAGTGTGCACTTTAACGTGCGTGTCTCCGTGCCAGGACCCGACGTTTACGACGTCTTTAAGACGATAGATGTTCTGGGATTCAATGATAGGCAGATTTAGAATAAAAGCCATTTCCGGAACTCTGGGTTGGCGTAAATGGTGCGGCACTACCTAAAGTGTATGCTAAATGGGCCTGAAGTGGGGTTACAAGATCTCTAGTGGCGGTTCCAAGGAGGGATTGTACTAGTGACAGAGGGATAAGGTAGGGTGGAATTCTTCCCATGGCTAAGCTGTCCACTGAGGAGCTTATGTCTCGGAGCATGTCATCCATTAGTGCGGTGACTACTTGTGCTTGTACGTAGTCCACCTGGAAAAGGGTCATAAGTAACTCTACAGCTCGGTGGGTTTTGTTTAGAGCTTCACTGTGTGTGTTTACCACCAACACAGTGTCCTTCAACGTTTTCCCTACTGTTTGGAGTTGCTGTTGCTGTTGGATGATCTGCGCTCTGATGTCAGGGATTTCAGCCTGTAATTCTGAGACATGTCTCTTGACCGTGGAAATGCTAACAGTATTGACTGTGGACAACCCGAGGTTAAACAAGGTACCCACAGCAGCCGCTGCAACAAGAAGTCCTCCTATAAACCGTTTAGACCTTTGGTTAGCTCCAGTGAGTTCAGCCTGAGTAATTGTAAATTTCTCAAGCTGGTTAAGCATGTGGGAAATATCAGTTTCAGCGTGGTTAAGAATAGAGGTGGTCCAGCTAGCGCCGCCCAACTGGTGAGCCCTTGAGTGGCTCGGACGTGTTTCGATACACGCCGCTTTGGGTTTAACCTGACAAAAACCCTTTGGGTATGCAGGCGACAGTTTGTGATCAACAGTCCGGGTTGGTCCTTTAAAACGATCCCGGCTGTTGGTCCAGGCTCTATAACATCTGGTGATCCCATGCCCATAAGGCTGGTGATCAGGAGGAGTATCGTCCACATCATCCTGGTGAAAGAGAGAGGACTTTTTAGCAATTGTTTCATTGACAGCAAATACCTGAGTTATCAGTTACAGTTGTTGAACTACTCACAGTTACCACTGAAAAAGAGAAATGAAAAGTGTTAGGAGATCAGAGTTAGAGGTTAATTGTTAGTGGTTACTGCAAGTTAAGGGATCTGTTTGAGACTACTTGGGAGCGTGAACGTCCCTGTAGATCCCATGGGGTTTTGTGCAACTTTATCTGGTTGCGGTGTATCCACTTGAGAGTGGGTTCCTTCCTCCCTTTGGTGATCTTTATCTGATACACCACCGGGGATAGCTTGTTGACAATGGTGTACGGTCCTGCCCAACGTGGGAGGAATTTCCGCGTCAGTCGGTTGGTACCACCTTTTGTTTGTCCAGTGAGTTGACTGAACATGTAGTACCACACTTTGTCTCCCACCTGTAGTTCGTCCCTAGATGACTTTTGGTCATAATAGGCCTTACGTCCTTCTACACTTTTGCCTAGTTTTTCTTGGGCAAAGGCGAAGGTGGTTTTCAGGTGTGATTGGAGATCAGCCATGTACTGATGTGTGGTATAGGCCGTAGCGATGTTAGCTTCTCCTGGCTGATACAGTAAGTGTAAGGGAAGCGTCATCTGCCTACCGGTCATGAGCTCAAACGGGAGACTCGGTCGCCGTGTGTGGCGTGGCTCTGATAGCCATCAGGACCAAGGGCAGTTTGACGTCCCAGTCTCGATGATAAGATGCGACATATTTCTTTAGAATGTCGATCACCGTCGGTTTGCTCTTTCTACTTGGCCTGAGGACTGGGGGTGGTGGCTGACGTGGAATTTTGCTTTCACGCCCATGGTTTGCCACAGTTGTCCCATCACCTCGGCGGTGAAGTGAGTACCACGGTCAGAATCGACCTTACAGGGTAAGCGAATCTGGAGAACACGTGGTTCATGAGTAGAAAGGCCGTGGTCTGTGCCGTGTCGTTTGGGGCTGGAAGGCCTTCCACCCATTTAGTGAAGGCACAGGTGACCATTAGGATGTATTTGTTGCCCCTTGTTGATTTAGTCAGGGTCCCATCCAATCGATTTGGAGGTCAGACCACGGAAAAGAAATGTCCCTTCTTTGTAAGGGTGCACGATGGAGTGGTCTTGTCGGTTGAAATTGACAGCATACTAGGCAGCCTTTGATGTATTCTGCCACGTCCATTTGCATGTGTGGCCAGTATGCCACTTGTTGGAGTGCCTGGTGTGTTGCGCGAACACCTCTGTGGCCTGCTACAGGAGCGTCATGTGCGTGCGTTAGCATGACCCCCCTTAGGCTCTGAGGCACTACGAACGCAGGTGAAGTGAGGGTGTCAGAGACGTGAGACAAGCAAGCCATGACGCAGGTGGAGTCGGCGCGCACCGCCCACAGCTTTTAAGATAAGCGCCGGAGGAAAAGTCAGTGTCTACGATGGGGTTAGACACCGGGTCTGAAAGGTAAAGGATGAGTTTGTGGATTGCCGAGTCCGCTGCCTGAAGGGCAACGAGGTCAGAACCAGCGAAAGAAAGAGAAGAAGTAGATTGGTCTGCAGGGGCCGGAACCGAGGCATCGGTTGCGGTTGCTTTAGACCGGGTAAGCAGACAGACAGAATGGGTGGGTTGGGTGGGAAGGGGTCGTTCGTACGAGGGTTCTGGCTGGAAATGCCAGAGCGTACCGTCTAGAGCCCCTTGTTTTGCCATGAGGTCTGCCTGATCGTTCAGGTCTTTGTCCAGTCCAGGGGCTCGAGAGTGTCCCCTGACCTTCTTCCAATACATCTGCATGTCATGGTCCTCGACCAGACCGTCGCCTACGACGAACAGGTCTTTGTGTTTGATCGTCTTTTTCGCAGATGTGAGAAAGCCATTGCTCTTCCATAATGGCAGGTGGGCAGAGAAGCTGAGTCGTGCGTAATTTGAGTCTGTGCAAATTACGAGCTGTTTGATCTGCTTGGCCACTGCTAGTTGGAGAGTAATGATCACGGCTGCGATCTCCGCATATTGTGAGGATTGAGATCCTAACTGAAATTTTTGTGGCTCATAAGGGTTGTCATTGAGCCATACCACACCTGCACCAGCGCAGACCAGAGCTTCATGGTGGAAGGAGCATCCATCGACATAAGCAGTGGTCATGTCTTGGCACACGCCAGCATCGAAGTAGTGATGGCGTGTTGGCACAGTGGAGGTGTGTTCGTTTAGCGGACGGCTGTGGCGGGCGTGTCGATTGCGCATTGTTGGCATGCAGCGAGTTCCATGCCTAAGTGCGACTTGTGGTTTTGAGCATAGCGTATCTCCACGTCGAAACTTTGGAGAGCCATGAGCCACGATGCCACGCGGCGTTAGTTACTACGCCGTCCCTGAGTCTTTGACTTGTTAAGAAAGTCACCGGTTGGTGATTGGTGTTCACTATTGTCTTTTGGCCTCCTAAGTAGTGGGCGAAGTGTTTCACGGCCCATACTGTGGCTAGGAGGGCTTTTTCACAGTCGGTATACTTGACCTCGGGTCCGGAGAGAGTTTTGCTGGCGTAGGCCACCACTCTCTTATCCGTGTCATGGACCTGATAGAGGCCTGAACTGAGGCTGTGGCTTGAGAAGCCCACCTCTAAGTAGAAGACTTTGGTGTGGTCCGGGTAAGCTAGGCACGGGGCTCTGCACAGATTGTGTTTGAGCGCCTGCATTGCCTGCTCTTGTTGTGGACCCCACGCAAAGGCGGTGTCCTTTGAGAAGGTCCGTCAGTGGTTTAGCCAATGCCGCATAGTCATCAATTGTCGAGAATAATTGCAGACTCCCAGGAAACTGCGGAGTTCTGACAAATTGGAAGGCGGTTTCAGATTGGCAATGCCTTGGATTCGACTGACCTGTGGTTCGATGCCATCAGCGCCTACTAGAAGGCCCACATAGTTTACCTTCTTTCTGCACCATTGACATTTTTCCAAGGAGATTTTAGCACCAGCAATGGTGAGCTGTTTCAGGGCGTGGTCGATTTCGTTAATGTGCGCATGGAGTGTCGTGGTGCGCATCAAGATGTCATCAACGTAGACATGCCTTGTTCAAGAAGATGTTAAATTCGGCTGGGGAATTTAAGTACCGAATGGGCATCTTGTAAAAGAGTATTGCCGATTGGCAAACGTGAAGGCAAGTTTGTGTTGATCCTGTGGGTCTACAGGAATGGTCCAGAAGCCGGATGCTATGTCCAGTGTGGAGAAGTACTTGGCATCCTGTACTTTGGGCAGTTCTTGGCCAAGTTGTGTCATTGGCCACCTGGAAAGTGGTACGCACTTGTTCAATTGGCGGTAGTCAATGGTTAGACGCCACTTGCCATTGGGCTTGAGTACTGGCCAGATAGGAGCGAATAAGTACTGTTGCACGGACGAATGATGCCTTTGTTCAAAAGGTCGTCTATGATTTCCTGTATCGGTTCATAAGACGCCAGTGGTATTTTGTATTGGCGAACGTAAGCTGGTGGTGCATTCGCGGCTGTTGGAATGCATCGTGTGGATGTGGGTTAAACCACAATCCAGCGAGTTTGTTGCAAATGATGTGCGATATTTGAGGAGGACCTGACGCATCAGGTCCCGTTCCTCAGCGTTGTTTATCGCATCAGCCAAGTCTAGTGCTTGTTCTAACTGAGACTCAAAGTCCGGTTCGGGTTTAGAGTCTGGTTGCACAGTTACCGATTTGTCCGTGGTGACGTTACTCGGTAGAGACGTGGTTTTGTCTATATCTGAATCAATGGAGAGCAGGGAGACTGTCTGTACGACCATTACCTCAGCATCAGCCAGATCGACCCTGCAGATAGTGTCGGTATCGACCACATGTGAGGGGTATATGGCGATTGCTCGAAGGCTTCGTGAGACGACTCCGGTCTCCTGTTGTTCAGTCACAAGTGAGGGTGGCATGCGTCCTATGACTGGAATTCTGAGTTCAAAGTCATGGAATCTTGTGTCGATTAGCCACCCTAAAGGTGTGGACTTCGGGACGAGAATGCTATCGGCAGTAGGATTCTGCACTAGCACGTGTGTTGATCGAGTCGACCTCGACCAGGGTGTTGCCTGAACAGACAAGCCTAACTCAAAGAACAGAGGCGATGGTTGGAAGAACGCTTGTGGAGAGTTAACTTGTTGTCCTGTAGATGCGTTCAGGCGTATGTCCATGATGGTACGCGGCGGTATTGTGAGATGGCAGTCGTTACTTACCTGACACACATCGGGAATGGTTTGACCCGATTTCGAGTTTCCTGGTCAATGAAGGTGATTCCTTACGTACTCCAGTCAGTGACCAGAGAACGTTGTTAATGGTGTCGACTTGCGCGCCGAGTCTGACTAGCATGTCAGCCCCAATGTACACTGAATGTGGCAGATCGGGGATGACCGCAAAAGTGTGGGTCAGTTCTCTTTTGTTCCATCGCATGCGATGGCAGAGCATAGACCGATGGCGCTTAACGCGTGAGTCGGTGTGGGGTTAGCAGGGAACCGAGTGCGCTTCTTACGAAGGTCAGACTCGGGTTTTTACGCTAGAGTGTTAAACAGCTCCTGGCTGATGGCAGATTTGTCAGCCCATAAGGCCATCACGACATTGTCGACTGGAGTTGCTTCCAGTGAGATGCCATTGACAATCTGGGGTGTCATCGCTAATGGGTCCTTCAACGTGCATAGGAAGTTGTCACGCAATGTAAAGGGGTTTGGTTCGCACCGAGGTTGCATGGTTGTTGTACCAGCGGTGTTGGTGGCTACCCTATCGATTGGTGATTCTCTGTCAATCGCATAGCACTGAGATTCATTCAGTAAGATTGGAAGTGGTTCTCACTTGGGCCCAAATCTTCAGCTGCTTGAAGTCGATCAGTGGTTCAAGCGATTGAGGACGTCTTTTCCAATCAGAAGTGGGACATTGTCAAGGTGGGACACGTACACTGGGTGTATCAGTGTCATTGGTCCGATGGTCAGTTGAACTAAGGCTACCTCGTTGATGATCGTCCGATCATCAGAGTAAGGCCTTATTTCTAGAGAGCACGGTGGGACTTCAAGTTTCTGTGGGATCTTCTCGCTATAGCCTGGAGTGATCTGAACAGGTTGCCTGAAATTAGGCTGATGTCAGCGGCTGTGTCGAGAAGTGCTTCGTGCGTCAAGTGGTCTTCTAACAAGACAGAGAGATACAGCTTCCGAGCTACTCCCTTTTCAGTTAGGTGGCCTAGAAATTGGTGAAAGGGTGTTTCACATTCAATAGTCGTGGCGTTGTCATGGCACAGTCCGACATTTGGATTTGCTTGGACCACTAGGACGGCGCTAGACGGAGTGGTGTCTTTGTCATCTGTGTCACTTCCCTCCGTGTTGTCCGTGCTAGGGTCCTGGACAATGTCATTGAGTGGCTCTGGATCGTCAGAGCCTAAGTACAGGTCTGGGAGATGTTCATTCCCTTCAGTAGACTCTGTATTTTTGTTGAGTGTTAAGTCGACTTGGATCGGTTGTGACTGTTTCTGAATCGGGGCCTTAGAGGCCTCCACCGTATACAGCTCAGCCTTGTCCTTGGACTATTCGCGCATTCGCTTTGAGTATGCGTTCTATGGCCCGAGCCTCCTCTGTAGTCAGATTACGGTCGCTCGTGGGGTTTCCCACGCGATTAGTCTGACTTTCAGGGCTCGGTCCCTCGATGATTTGTCGTTCGACAGGTGGGCTACCTGATGATCGTTGGTCTTGGGACCGGCGATAATGGTTTCTCCTGTCGTCGCGGTTTTGATAGGACCCCCCTTGGTTACGGTTTGGATTGGTTCGAAATTTATTTTCGAACCGAGGTCTCCATTGAGGGCCCTGGTCTTTGAACTTACGTTCAGGCCAGGTCGGGTGTGGACCCGGCTCTCCTTTGTGTGGCCGAGGTCCCTCTTTCTTGTCTGGAAAGCGGGAGGCTCCTGGGCCGCTTGGCTTGGATGTAGGTGCTCATTCGAGCGCTAGACTCTGATCAACAGTATACAGAGCGGCTGACTCTTGCGGTTTAGTCTGAGTCAGCTTCTGTTTGGTAAATGCCCTTATTGCCAATTCGCGGAGTTGGCGGCTGGTTTGAGTCAGCGGGCAGGCAGCGACGCCAAGATGATGGTTGGTAGTTGGATGGAGGTTTTGCACAAAGAGTGTTTTGAAGTTTTTATCCTCCTCCATGTTTGGTTCGTTGAGTGGACCAAAGTAGGCTTTGCGTAGCCGATGATAATATATCTGTGGTGACTCTTGTCGTGCCTGTTTGATTGTTAGGGCAGCTGTCAGTCCCACATTCGTTGTAACGCCTGAGAATTCCTCCATGAGGGACTGACTAAGGAGATCGAAGTCAGCTTGGACCTCAGGGGTTGACGTCGATGAAGCTACTAACATCTCTGCTTGATGTTAGTTTTATCAAAAGATTTTGTCCTCAACGGTAGCATTGGGTATTTTCTGGAGGTAGAACTCAATGTCTCTAAGGTACGCGCTAGTGTCATGAGCCGATCCTTGATGGGGCTCGGCGAGTGATATGACGCGATTTTGTCAAAGTCTCTGTCAGTGGGACCGTAGTCCAGATGTCTCCGTGTCGGAGCTTGTTGTTTGACAAAGTCTGATTGCCTACCTGTTGGTAGTGCGAAGTAATCCGAATGCCTACCTGTGGAAGCTCGCGGAAAGATGGCTGGGCTCTCGGCCCGGTTGGTCCTCTTTCCGTTGCGTCCCAGGCGCGTAGTGGTCGCAAAATTGGATTAGTTAGTGAAGTGGCTCCCTTCTGGGAGTCACTTCCAAACCTACTGGGTTGGTATAATGGAGTAACTGGTTCTAGGTCTGGAGTACCTTTGAATTCCAGTTTCTTACTAGGTTGTGTTTGGCGTCCTCTGTCAGGCGCGCCTGAAGTTGTTCAATAAGCTGGCGGTCTAAGTCACCTTGTTGAGTGAGGGCCTCTACCCGTGCACTCAGGGACTCTCTCGCCGAGCTTCCTGTGCCAGCATATTCGCGGACAGCTGTGCACTTTTGCCTGCTTTGATGAGCTCCTCTCGCATAGCGTCGTACTCATCACGTTGGTCATTGAGCTGAAGCTCTGCTAGGTCACGAGCAGACCTTGTTTCGCTCAGCTCGTTCTTTAGGTCACTGAGGGTTCCCTCAGTTATCTGGAGTTTCGTGTGTAACTCCTCAAAGTCAGGGTCTGCCTTTTGGAGTGTTTGGGCAAGAGTTTGTAACTCTTGGGTTTGTTTTTCAGAATTCTCCAGGACTCCTTTGGTCAGCTGGAGTTCCTGATTCAACGCCTTGTTCTCGCGTTGGAAGCGGGCGAGGTCCTGTTTCTGGACCTGGATTTTCTCATGGCTGCGTGCCAGGAGATCCTCGGCTTGTTTCTGCTGCGCGCGCATAACAATAGCCATTTGACCTAGTAGCTTGGTTAGGTCTTTGTCTTTTGGCTTAGAGGTTAGCGCAATGCTAATCAAGGAGCTAAGAACTGAATCTAGCTCGTTGGGGTTTGTGGTCTGAATCTCGTCCACATATTGGGGTAGCACCTGTTCTGTTAGATCATTTAGAGCTGAGTCTAAGTGATCCAGAAGCTTGATGGGACTATCCGAGCCGGTGGACTGTGGATTAGACATGTTGAGAATTGGGGTTTCTCTGAGAAAGTGAGTTATTGTTAGATTAAGTTTTAACTGCAAGGAGAGGGTTACTACTTGTAGAGTGTTACGAAGAAGGAGCGTAAAACTCAAGCAGACTGTAAAAGAATTTTGAAAATCTGAGTAAAAGTGTAAATAAAAAAAAAATAATTAATGAAGGAATAAAATTAAAATTAAAATTTTGTTTTATTTAAAATAAAATAAAATTCCAATTAAATTAAAATAACAGGGGTATTAAGTCAAATAAGTCAGATTGAAAGTAATAAAAGAAAGAATTGTTGAAGTGTAGGTTAGTATAAAGTCTACTTGTGATTGAAGTGACCTTATGCTAGTATTAAGCAGTGACTATGTAGCAATAGCCTAGTGGTGTAAATGTTAATGAGGGTTGACAGTGCTGGGATGCTGCTGTGCTAATTTGTAAAATTAACAGTGCAGAATCAGTGGGTTTAATCTAACAATTCATGCAGGTAATCAGCTTTTTAAATTACAGCTATGACAAAATTTGTGCAGGGTTAAGTCTGTTAGACGTAACAGCAGTGTCGTCATAGTGTTAGTAAGCTGTTAGCGTTAGCATTCCAATTTGACACATCCTGTGTAGATAGGAAAGTCACAAAACAAGTTTTAAATTGTTAATCAAGCCAAATTACTTAATCAAATCAAATGCAGGGTTAGCATCAAAGATTTTCTAAAAACAGATGCAAAGTTAATTAAAAATGTCACAATTGTTAGTTAACTCCTATTGTGCATTCAAGGTTGTTAAACACAGGCAGTTATTCTCAAAAGCAATATGGCATTGCAAATTTGTGTATTTAGAAAGACACATGTATTAACAGAAATAGAACAGCTTGATCGCAGTTCAGTAGTTGTTAATAAAGCAGAGTAATTCACTTTTTATGTTAAGTCAATCAGGCTTTTCAGTGTCAATGAAAGCTTAAATTATTCAGTTAAGTTCTTAAACTTGAATTAGTCACTATTTTAAGGAAAAAGTGTAATTCCGTTGAGCGACCACCAGAGAGAGACGTAGAGCTCCTCTCAAAGAATTTTTAGAAGTTTCGCACTTCTCTTCCACTAGGGGGTAGCAGACTTTCTGGAGTCCGTGGTTTACCACTTCTTTCCGCTAGGGGCAGTTGGACTCTCTTAAGTCTGTTTTTACCACTTCTTTCCGCTAGGGGCCGTTGGAACTACAGTGAGTTTGTTTTCCGGGTGACGTCAGTGTCACGCCCCTTCCAAGACGCGGAGTGTCAATGGCTTGTTACCTTCACTTCAGCTGTTGACTTTGGAGGGGCAAAACCGCTCCTACACAGCCACTTTACAACACAGCAGCGCTCTGAGAAGCGCAACTTTCCAACACAGCAGTGCTGTGGACAAAACAACGTTCACAAAGAACTACGCGGGCCACGTGGGCCAAGACTTTGTATACACTTTTGTTGCACAATGCAACAGGTCCGTTGGCTGTGTGTAACTGGAGTTCTGACGCGGGTAGCTAATCCGCTCAGGAGTTCTCCCAACCAAGTTTTTAATTCATCTGACACAATATGAACAGATAAATTACTTGGTTTTACAAGTTTATATAAAACACTGGAGCATCGCAGTCTGTTTTTCTTAACTTGCACCACGCGTTATTTAAACAACTTTATGCTAAGATTCTAGAACATCTTAGAATCCGCAGTTGCTAGGCCTTATAAAAATTACACGTCCTCAACGTGTCACAAATGCATTTAATCAATCCGGCTCTCTGGCCTTTGTTCACAAACTATACTAAGCTTCAATCTTTCACTGAAAACTTAGCAAGCTGGCGAATCGATACATTAATAATTTCTGCTTGGGTTGCTCTGCAGAAATGTACGCATAATATTAACCAAGTTACAAAGCATATCTCAGAATTATCAAAACATCAGACCAGCTGGCATTTTTCAAATCTTAGACACACAATTTCACAAGCGCTTTTTATCAAACAGCAACACAACACACGTTTCTCAACACATTGATTAGTTTTGTATAAGACATAACTTTCTTAGTTCTTCAGCGGACAGAGATTTATGTAAAAGGTTTTAAGGATGTTAACTTATTTTAGTGTTTACAAGACTGGATCTTTCGAGCCTCAGGCGGGGGCACCAAAAATAATACTGTAGTGAATATGGTCTCGTTAATGAATAATTAATATGAATATGAATTATGAAAATTTATAATTAATATTTTGTTTATGAACATATTAATTTCTTTCGGGGCACCACCTTAGTTTTAGCAGTTCTAAGGAAACTGATTATGTTTGATAAGTCTCAATCCTGAAAGAAGTGAAGTTCTGCTCTTTTTCGAACCGAATCTTAATTAAACATACGAAACAAATATGTCTTTATGGGTTTTATTAAAGATTATGTAAGATTAAATATGAACAACATAAAATAAAACAAGATTATTGACAAAGGATAAGAATGATGAACATAACTGATGAATGAACATAAAAATAACAGTTAACAGGTTAAGGTTATAACATTATGATGGCTTTGATGGAACAGAAAGTTTAATTCCTTTGAATTTTTAATTACTTAGAGTTCTTACGGGAAGAAAGTGGAAGTTTAAATGGCTTATCTAAAGGGACTATTGACGGCTGTTTGGAGATCGTAAAATGGAAAAGATGTGCTGTTGGACTTAATCACACAGGTGGTTATAACGCCAAGCTTTTCTCTTGTGTCTCGTGTTCACTCACTCTTTATCCGGAGGGGTCAGTACCAGCAGTGCGGTTCGATCAGTCCCAAAGGTAGACTTGAGATTCCCGGTCGCGGCTGATTTCCGGCAACAGAAGGCGACACGAGTCCACGCGTTGAGCTGGTTTAAGCGCCTTAGCAACAAAGCTGCTTCCTGTGATTGTCCTTGAGGGTAAAGTAGACTTTACCAGCAGTTGAGAATAAAGTCTTTAAAACTGAAGTCCGCTACCAGACGAAAAGATGTCTTTTGGATTTAACAAAGACTTTCTTTCAGAAGGCGTCAAAAAGCTTTTCAAAACTACAAAAAGTTTCTTGCGCGAGGAAGTGATGTAATTCCGTGGATAAGAAGTTTTTCAAACAAAAATCAAATGTGTTGGATCTTCAAAATAAAGTCACTTAACACAGGACTGTGTTACGTGGTTTCAAGCTTAAAAGTTACGAAGCGATAAATACAAAAACTTAGTAGAAAAGTAGACAAGATTACGCGAACAAGAGTGTGCAAAGCGTTGCGAAAAGAGAAGAGTACAGAAACGAGTTTGTAAGAGAGGATTCAAGAGGAAGCTTCAAGAGAGCGATTTCCGGGCTGCGCACACTTTTGTACTGGCCAAAGGGAGGCGTGTTTACACACGTTTGGGGGGACCCAAGGGGCTGTTCCTAAAGTTAAGAAAAGAGAATAAAAACCTTTCTCGTTCCATCAAGTAAATAAACTTAGACACATTTTAAAAACGTATTGTTTCTGCATTGTATCATAAGTGCACGTGAAACGTCTTACGAACATTTGGATATCAAACACATGTATATTCTCTTGTCATTTAGCTAAAAACAAATTAATAATTCATTTGTATTGTACCATACACTTATGCAAAGTCAAACAGAGTAACATCGTTCGCGTTTCTTGTCCTGTTGGATCCTGTTAAGGGAAAATGGTGAGGTTTGCATAGTTACGAACAATCTTTTAATACACTGTTACAAGTTAGAGTAACTTTTTGACTGGATTTCCGATGCAGCGTTGTTTCTCTGTTTGTCCAGCAGAACGCACTGTTCGGTCATTTTGAGAATCCTGAACAAAGGGGCACAGTCTGTGGGCAATTATCAAGACAGGCTCATAGTGGGCTGTATTTCAAAGATTACCGTTGTCAAGAGAGGTACCACAAAGTCTGGTTTGCCCAGAGATAGTACCTAGTTGTCCTTTGAAGTACTGAAAAATAAAGCTGTAAATATTGTTTCCTCCTCGTGGTTTGTCTCTTTAACACAACATACGAACATCTGGGCCAGATTAGCAAGGTGCTGCTAATCAAACCTCCTGGTTTTCCTCGGTCTAAATAAACAAAGGGAAGAAGGTATTTAAAAGTTCAGGGTTGTAAATTATTCATGACTATGAAGGGTGTTGGTTCCTCCTGGTACGAGAGACACTACACTTCTGCTAAGGAGACAGCAGAGGCCTTATTAACTCATGTCTGCATACTCTTTGGCTTTCCTAGGAATGTGTTATTCGACCGAGGGCCTCAGTTTGTCACACAGTTTTGGAAGGCTTTCTGCAAGTTAGTGGGTGTAACAGTCAGTTTGTCTTCAGGCCATCATCCCCAGACTAATGGGCAAACCGAACGGGTCAACTAGGATCTGGAAGGCGGGCTATGTTGTTTGACTTCGCAGAACCCCACCTCCTGGAGTAAGGTACTGGGATGGCTTGAATATGCACATAACACTCTGCCTAACGCTTCTACTGGTTTGTCACCATTCCAGTGTGTTTTCGGTTACCAGCCACCCTTGTTTCCTGCTTTAGAGCAAGAGGTCAGCATTCCATCTGCCCTGGCTTAGTTTGCCGTTGTTGCCGCACATGGAGTCGGGCTCGTCAAGCCCTTCAAAGGAGTTCTGACTGCAACAAGGGAGTCGCTGATTGGAAGAGGAGGGCCGCTCCAACTTACCGGGCTGGACAAAGGGTGTGGCTATCCACTAGGGAGCTACCATTACGGGTAGAGTCCCGTTAGTTAGCATCACGAGTCATTGGTCCTTTCCCTGTGTCTAAAGTAATTAATCCAGTTGCTGTCAGGCTAAGACTACCCAGGGCTATGAGGGTCCACCCGACCTTTCATGTGAGCTGGATAAAACCTGTAAGAGAGAGTTCTTTGGTCCCTGCCCCCAGAACCCCGCCACCCGTCTGGATCATTGATGGTCTTCATGGTACGAAAGCTCTTGGCAGTGCGACGTAGGGGGTGGGGTTTCCAGAATTTAGTGGATTGGACAGGCTATGGTCCTGAGGAGAGGTCATGGGTATCCGCAAGACACATTCTGGACCCAGATCTCATTCGGGATTTTCACCATCGCCATCCAGAGGACCATGGGCTCATAAAGGGGGTGGGGGTGGGGTGTACTGTCATGTTCAACCCTCGTGTTTGTCTGTCTGTTTCCCTCCACTGTGATTACCTTCTCCGCCTGTGTCTCATTGTCTTCCCTTTATAGTCTGTGTGTTTTCCCCTGTCCCGTGCCAGATTGTCTCTACCCCCGTGTGAGCTTTCCAGCATCTCCTAGTGTATTGTATAGTAGATTTCTAGTGTTTTTGACCTTTGCCTTGTTTTACGTCTTCTGGATTTTGGACTTTGTACTTTTGCTTCAGAATTAAACTATAATGAAACATATGTCTTTTGTGTGGGATCTGCATTGTGAGTCCTTTTGCCTGTACCTGACACAGTATTCTCTATATCACTTTTCCACCATAAACTACAGGTGTTCTTTATGTATAGAAAATAAGCAAACCTCCACAGTATCCCAATGTCACTGCTACACACGGTAAACTTATATATCAACAGAAGTAAACAAGCCCACTAATTACACTGCGATGTTCCACAGAGGCCCTGTGCTGGCCAGTGACAGCACAGTCGGCAGAGACAGACAAGCTCTGCCACGTTGGTAATCAGCAGAGTATAAGAAGCACCACATCAGGCTCATCGATGCCAGATTGTAACACTAACTACCGTTGGTAAAACGTCTCACGTTAAAATTACTTGTGGTCTTATGTGTATGTTTACCTGTTCTTCATGTCCGTCTCAGATCCGTCCAGTCCCGCTGTCTGTCCTGTTCCTGTCCTGCCTCAGTCTATTCCTGCTCTGTCTTGTCCTGTCGTCCGCGTCCGTCCAGTCTCTGTCTGCTATTCCTCTTCGTCCCTGTAGAACCTCATCTTCCTAAATTATTCGTCTAATAAATCTGTTTTGTGTTGTTGCAACTGGTGTCTGCATTTGGGTTCTTCGCCCATACTTAACAATACGATCTGGCCAAGCATGAACCCAGCAGAGCCCAGCACATTACCTCAGACTGTCGTGGCTCAGATCGCTCTCCTGGAGCAGCACGACGCCACGCTACAAGCCCTCATGGACCATATGAAGTAGTTTTCCCTCAGCTTGGCCGGACTCCACAACCAGTTGGCTTCCTTGAACCCCACGCCGTCTACCAGCACTCCAGCTCTCTCCGCTCCGGCTCAAGCCCCGCCTCCCGCGGTAAGAGAAGCATTTGTTATGGCTCCAGCACCATATGGCATAGATCTCGGCTCTTGTCAGGCTTTTTAACACAATGCTCGTTGGTTTTGAGCAGCAGCCACAGACTTATCATAGTGACTGCTCGAAAATTGCTTTTTAATTGGGTCTACGGGCCAGGCATTACACTGGGCCTCAGCGGTCTGGGAGAAGCAAGAGGCAGTGTGTTTCTCCTACCCTGATTTCATCGCAGAGATGAGATTGGTTTTTAATCACCCGATTCGATGAGGAGGCTACTAAGAGACTGTTCTCCCTACATCATGGAAGTTGCTGTGTAGCAGAATTCGCCATTTAATTTTGTTCAATTGCCGTGGAGAGCGGTTGGAGCGACAAAGCTCTTCACGGGGCTTTCCTGAACGTGTTATCTGAGGAGCTGAAGGACGAGATGGCATCTCGAACCACCCAAGAGCCTAAACGACCTCATAAGAGGGGCCATTAGGATTGACAACCATCTTCAGAGAAAGAGGATGGAGGAGGAGAGGCAGTGTCAGGTTAATACACTTTATTGTGGGAGGTTGGGACATTTTCGGGGGCTCGGCAGTAGAAAAGGGGGGGCTCGGCAGTAGTGGGAGAGGTATTGCTGAGCCAACCCCAATGTGTATCTCCCAAAACATCAAGACTCGAAGGGACAATCATCCTGGCAGATCGGACACTGACTTTACCAGTGATGATTGATTCCGGAGCAGATGAAAGCCTTTTGGACCGAGGGGTGGCTAAGGAGCTGGGCATCCAGACCCAACTGTTAGTAGCACCTCTGGAGGTAAATTCAATTCAATTCAAAGTGTTTATTGTCATATATACAGACAGAAAGCATGTTTCCTGTACAATGAGATTCTTACTTTGCTTTCCACAATAAATGTCACACATGTATGTAACTAAGAAATAAGATAAATATATAAAATAATAAAAAGAGCAATATATAATAAAAAGAGAAATATATAATAAAAAGAGCATAATAAAGGGCAAAAGAGTGAAGTAGTAAAGTGGTAGTGCTGGTCGTGAGGTAGTGCAGTCCTGATAATGTAAAGTGAGGTAGTGCAGTTCTGATAGTGTACAGTGTGGTAGTGCAAAAATGTAAACAGTTGATCATGTAATGTTGTGTTTTTGTAGAGTCCTATCCGCTGTTTAGGAGTCTTATGGCAGAGGGAAAGAAAGAGTTCTTCAGTCTGGTAGTCCTGCATTTCACACTTCTGTACCTCCGTCCTGAGGGTAGAAGTGTGAACAGACCATGTTGGGGGTGGGAGGGGTCATTGAGGATGGAGGCAGCTATACTGTGGACTCTACGGTGGTAGATGCTTTGCAGAGAGGGCAGTGGAGTCCTGGAGATCTTCTGTGCAGTCTTCACCACTCTCTGCAGGCGTTTGCGGTCCTTGACAGAAGTGCTGCCGTACACACACATTGATGCAGCTGGTCAGGACAATCTCAATGGTGCAGCGGTAGAAGTTGCTGAGGATCTTCGGCGTCATGCGAAACTTCCGCAGCCTCCTCAGAAAATACAACCGCTGTTGAGCCTTCCTGACCAGCTGCGTGATGTGAGGTGTCCAAGTGAGGTCCTCATTGATGTGGACACCCAAGTATTTAAAGCTGCTCACCCTCTCCACTTCAAGCTCCCGGATGAACAGTGGCTGAGGCCTTCTCCTCCCCTTCCTCATGTCCACTATCATCTCCTTTGTCTTGTCTGTGTTGAGGGTGAGGTTGCTTTCTTCACACCATGACACCAGACTGGCCACCTCCCTCCTGTAAGCTGCCTCGTCACCGCCAGCGATACGTCCTATCACTGCGGTGTCATCTGCGAACTTCAGGATGATATTGTCCTTGTGGGAGGCGACACAGTCGTAGGTGTACAGGGTGTAGAGGATGGGGCTGAGTACGCAGCCCTGTGGAGTGCCAATGTTCGTTATGGCGCTGGCTGACAGACTGAGGCCTGCCAGTCAGGAAATCTAGAAGCCAGTCACAGAGGGTGGGGTGCAAACCAAGTATGTGGGTGAGTTTGTGTGGGATGACCGTGTTGAAGGCGGAGCTGTAATCTATGAAAAGTATCCGTAGGCATGAGTCCTTGTTTTCCAGGTGAGAGAGGGAATAGTGGACTGCAGCAGCGATGGCATCCGAGGTGGACCTGTTGGGCCGGTAGGCAGGGGGTCAATGCTGCTCTGAATGTGGGCCAGCACCACTCTATCAAAGCACTTCATAATGATTGGAGTGAGTGCCACTGGCCTGTAGTCATTCAGGCAGGTGGGTGGGCTATTCTTGGGCAGGGGGATGATGGTCGTGTTCTTGAAACACGAGGGTACAATGCGCTGACTGAGGGAGAGGTTGAAGATGGAGGTGAGAACATCAACCAGCTCATTGGCACATGCTCTGAGGGCCCGCCCAGGAATGTTGTCGGGTCCTGCTGCTTTGCGGGGATTGATCTTCCTCAGAGCTTTGTGTACCTGAGTTGATGTGATGGTTGGTGGAGGGGAGGGGGGTTGGGTGAACCAGGTGTGTGTGAGGTCCCCTTCTGCAGTGTCGCTGGGGGCCTCAAAGCGGCGTAGAAATTGTTGAGGTCATCTAGTAGTCTGTCTGTTGAGCCGCTGATGTTGGTGGTGGTCCTGTAGTCTGTGATGTGCTGCAGGCCTTGCCACATCCGCCCTGAATCAGCAGTAGAGTAGAAGCTGTCCAGCTTCTCTCTATACTGCCTCTTAGCCGCTGTGATGGCTTTTCTCAGTCCATACTTCGCAGCTTTGTACTCGTTCTCATTGCCTGATCTAAATGCAAGAGAGCGAGCACGCAGCATATGACGTACCTGACTGTTTATCCAGGGCTTCTGGTTGGGAAACTTCCTGATTCGTATGGTGGGCACGATGTTATCAACACAAGTGCTGATGTAGCCAGTCACATACTCAGCATAGTCCTGTGCTGACGGAAGAGTCCTCCACAGTGGCTGTGTTTTAAACACATCCCATTCTGTCAGCGCAAAACAGTCCTGCAGGGTGGTCTCGCTTTCCGGGGTCCAGAGTTTAATCTGTTTGGTGACAGGGTGTGCTTGTTTCAGTCTTTGTCTGTAAGCAGGGTACAAGAACAAAGAAATGTGGTCCGAGTGTCCGAAGAGACTAAACGCCCTAAACGGTGAAGTTCTGGCCCAGATCTTTGAACAGACAATTCCTGTCACCCTCCTTCGGTCGGGTAATCACAAAGAGACTATTAGTTTTTATCTGTTATCTGTACATAACCCACACATATTGCACACTCAGGTCTGCATATCAGGTGGGGTCTTGGAGTAATTTTTGTCACTTACATTGCCAGCAGTCTGCCCCCTGTTCTCTCTAGGTCCCCCCCTGGTGCCTGAACCCGGATCTGTCTGCTGTTCCGCCATGTTACCATGATTTGGACGCAGTGTTCAGTAAGCATCAGGCCCTTTCGCTACCACCTCACCGACCATTGACCTCCTACCCAGTGCTCCTCTGCCCAGCAGCCATCTCTACACCCTATTGAGGCCGGAGAATGAGGCAATGGAGAGCATACATTCAGGAGTGATTGGCAGCGGGGATAATACAACCCTCGTCCTCTCCGGTGGGGGCAGGATTTTTTTTTTTTTTGTGGACAAATTGATTTTAGGGCCCTAAATAAGATTACCATCAAGAATAAGTACACGCTTCCTTTAATCAACTTCGTCTTCACACCCCTCTGTGGCTTCATGGTATTCAAGTTAGATCTTCACAATGCCTAACACCTGGTGCGTATTAGGGAGGGGGATGGGTGGAAGACTGCTTTTAACACCCATCTAGGACGCTTTGAGTATTGGGTGATGCCTTTTGGACTCACGAATGCCCCCACGGTATTCCAGAACCTGGTGAATGATGTCCTCCGAGACATGATTGGACGATATGTATTCGTGTATCTGGATGACATACTGATTTTTCCAAAGATTTGGAGGCACTCCAAGTCCATGTCCAGGAGTTCTCCAGCGTCTAGAGTCTTCGTGTAAGCCGAGAAGTGTGAGTTCCATGCCTCCTAGGCTACATCATCGCCCAGGGCAGATCAAGATGGACCCGAGAAACTCACGGCGGTACGGTAGTGGCCGTGTCCATCCAGCCGTAGGGAGGTTCAGCGCTTCTTGGGGTTTGCAGACTTTTTATCGCAGACTTTAGCAGAATTGCGGCCCCTTTGACGGCTCTCACCTCCACCGCACAACCTTTTGCCTGGACACTGGGAGCCAAAACCGCTTTTCAGGAGCTCAAACATCGCTTTACATCTGCCCCTGTGCTCATCCAACCAAACCCAGAACTACAGTTTGTGGTGGAAGTGTACGCGTTGGAGACGGGAGTGGGGGCGGTACTGTCACAGCGCTCGTCTACAGACCAGAAGCTCCATCCATGCGCGTATTTTTTCCGTAAGCGCTCTCCTGCTGAACAAAACTATGATGTGGGAAACAGAGAGCTCCTGGCGGTGAAGCTGACATTGGAAGAGTGGCGACATTGGCTGGAGGGTTCTATTCATCCGTTTGTGGTCTGGTCCGATCACAAGAATCTTAGATACATCCAGACGGCAAGACGACTGAACTCCCGGCAGGCCAGGTGGGCATTGTTTTTTGATCGGTTTAATTTTTTTTCTGACTTATCACCCAGGTTCCAAGAATCTGAAGCCCGACGCATTGTCCCAAGTCTACCCCACGACACAGACAACGCCAGAGGAGCATATCCTGCCACAGTCTCGCATCGTGGCCACCCTCACCTGAGAGATAGAATCGCGGGTCCGGCGTCAACATCCCGACCGAGGACTGGGCCACCTAACGCCATGTATGTTCAGGAGGACGCGTTCGATCGGAGGTGTTGAACTGGGCCCATGGGACCCGTCTCACGTGCCATCCAGGGATTGGTCGCACTTGCTGTCCTGTGCAGCAAGTTTTGGTGGGCCACCATGGATAAGGACACCAAGGATTACATTTCTACCTGCATCGTGTGTTTCCGTAATAAGACCCTCAATCAACCCCAGCTGGACTGTTACAGCCGTTACCCATCCCTAACCGCCCGTGGTCCCATGTGGCCCTGGACTTTGTCACGAGTCTCCCACCATCAAATAGGACATACCGTAGTGCTGACAATGGTTGATCGATTTTCCAAAGCCGCCCACTCCGTTCCTATAACTGAGCTGCCATCTGCCCGGAGACGGTAGATCTCTTGGTAACCCATCTGTTAAGGCTACACAGCATTCCTTTGGACATTGTATCTGAAAGAGGTCCCCAGTTTATCTCCCAGGTGTGGCGGGCATTCTGTGCAGCTTTGGACATTGAGGTCAGTCTCTCTACTGGTTACCATCCACAGACTAATGGACAGACGGAGTGGGCAAATCAACAGATGGAGATGGCACTTAGGTGCACATCGTCAGCCAACCCTGCCAGTTGGAGTGACCATCTGCCTTGGGAGGAATATGCCCACAACTCTCCGTTTCAGTGTTGTTACGGTTATCAACCTCCTCTTTACAGACCAGGAACGAGCTGGCCGTTCCATCAGTACAAGAGCACCTGCGGCGGTGTCAGCAGGTCTGGAAGAAGGCCTGTGCAGCTCTGGTACACACCCTCCGCCCAATCCCAGGACCAAGCAAACCGCCACCCTGCCCCTTGGTACACTCCTGGACAGAAGGTTTGGCTGTTTTCCAGGGACCTCCCACTGAGGGTTGAGTCGACAAAGTTGGCACCACAGTACATCGGCCCATTCAAAGTGGAAATGGTCATCAACCCTGCAGCAGTGTGCCTGAAGCTCCGGGCACCTGATGGGCCAGTTGCATACACATGAACCCCGGGGAAGATAAATATCCGGGAACTTCCTGTTGCGCTTTCACTGTGGCTGGGCATAAACAGGCAAGTTCAGACTGTCATTTGGCTTTATCTTTCTAAAACTCTTGAAGAAAGTACTTAGATTCAGCGGTATGTCTTGGTAATATGTTATATTGACGGCCCTTTTGCCAACCGCTGCATCTATTTATTTAAAATGACTTTTTTATGATTTATTTGATGACCGTTTTCAAACTGAACTGCATTACAAAAAAGGGGAATTCTTAGAATACGTTTGAAATGTAAAGCTCTGTTTTAAATAATGATGTATTAGTTTACAGTATATGAATATACTGCATCTTTATTATCTTTATGCCCCTTAATTTCGCTGATTATATAATGCCACTATTTCTGTACTTTTTGCGGTTTGATGAATTGTTTGTGCTAACTGCTCGTTAGCTTAATGGTAATGTTATGTGTGGCTAATGCTAAAGTGTACATGCTATCACTATGGCTTTTGGAGGTAAGGGAAAAGTTGTGAACTGATGTAGTGAACTTTATTGTATTTTTTCCCGTTATTAGAATGTTAAGTAATGAAACTAAAATTTAATGTTACCGGTAACTATAAAACTGAATGATTTACTTTAAAAACCTGAATATTGATTTATTCTTGACCTTGTTTTCAGGTCAGGTTTTTTGTGGTGTTTCGATTCCATCTCAGAACACTGGATAGCGAGCTGGTTGGAATAACATTTCTATTCTTTTCTGCAATGGAATAAATGAGGACTACGCTTTCTGCTCTTTATTTTTGGAGAATTTGAACTGAACTTTTTGGGAAAAACCACGAAAGGAATTTTCTTAAGACCTGCTAAAAGGGTCAAACTCTGAACTAAGGAACAAATGGACAGTTGGGTACCACACCCTTCCCTATATACTATATTGTATTTATTTGATTTTTCTGTTCATTCTGTCATATTGTCAATACATTTACATTTATTTATTTAGCTGACGCTTTTATCCAAAGCGACTTACATTGTTCTACAGTAATTACTAATGTAACAGCCACTGGAGGCAAGGTGGGTTAAGTGTCTTGCCCAAGGACTCAACAACAGTATGAACTGTGGGGAGAGTGGGAATCGAACCCCTACCTACCGGTTGAAGGGCGAATCCTCGACCCACTGAGCTACTGCCCCCATATGCCAATACATTTTGTTATTGCCAATTCAAATTGTTTCATCCACATGCTCAGGCTCCATAAAACAACCGCATTCTTCTGTGTATGGTCAAATGCTATCCATTGTCAAATACATTAGCCCATAATTAAGCAAAAAAGTGCTATACATGTACAGAAGCTGTGTGTTGTGAAAAAAGTGTAAAGGGGGGGGGGGCTCTCCCCACGCTGGAAAATCTACACGGCTTCCGTTGCCTCAGAAGAACACAGAGTATTATAAAGGACACTTCACACCCTAGCCACTCCGTATTTGAACTGTTGCCTTTAGGAAGCCGGTACAGATTATATAAAGCCAGGACAAATAGATTCAAGCACAGTTTCTACCTAACCGTAATAACTGCTCTAAACGCGACAAAAAAAAAAAAAAATGCTAAACGCAAGTCTGGACCAATGTTTTTGTTTGATGTATGTATGGGTTTTTAGGTGTTTTTATTTTTAAATTATTATTGTTTTAGTGTTTTAATGTTTTTTTTCTTAAATTTACATTTAGTATTACTTTAACTATGTATAAATAATGCACTAATGGAGAGCACTTTTAAATTTTCGTTGTATAAATGACAATGACATGTATCTATCTAAGACGTCCAATCCGACATGGGTAAAAGGGGATCTGAAGTGAGTCTGTCAGATGGTGGTGGTGCCATTTTCTGTTCCATTAACTACCTCTCAGTTTTTTGCAGGTCACACAGGACACTAGACACCAGCCGTTTACCTCCTAATCTCCACAGTCCTGCTGACCGGATGGCGCCTTCAGTAAAATGACGACCTTGATGAGAAACATCTTTATGGTAATGTTTCACTATGAGAGTTGTGATGTGATGAGTTTTTGGCAGTATCACAGGATGTCTCTAATCTCTTGTTAAGTCAGAGTTAGTAAGGCGTCTTCCAATCCAAAGGAGTCCATCCTCGTCAATGAAAGGATTTTATTTTCTCAGCGGACTCTTTTATGTGAGCAGAATCCCGTCTTCCAAACATTTCAATTCTTCTCCATAGAATTCTTGTTGGACACAACGAATGACAACTGTTTTAGCTTGCCATCATGCATCACCGGCATCCTTTCTGTGAGCCTTGCAGAAAAAACTTCAACAGCAAGTTCTGGGTCAACAAGGTAAAAGCTGTTTTTCTTTGGAGGCTCACTGCTGATGCGATTGACTCGGTTGGCAACATATACATCAAATCTTCTGGAGGTGTTATGGATGTATTCAAGAACAATCTTGCTATCTGTGAAAAATCTCAGAGCATGCATCTCAATGTCTATCTCACTGCATATTGCGTCCGCCATCTCAGCTGCCAGGACTGCGGCACACATCTCCAGCCGTAGAACCGTATGTGATGGATGTGGCGCCAACTTCACAGGAGAGACTCTTTCTACAACTTCCAGGACATTTGCTTTTCTGATTGGAGACGATCATCCCAGTCATATTCTCTGGATGATAGTTCTCTGACGAGCTTTTCCTTGAAGCCCAGTGGATCATAGTGGCTCTGAACTGTAGATATCATGCTTCTTTTTGTGAACGGTTTCTCTTTGTGGGATACTTGGAAGCTGAAGCTGTCACTCTCCAGATTAGTCCAGGACTCCACTGAAGTGGGAAAGAATCTTTACCAAAGTTGAGGTCCTTCAAGTCTTTGCAAGATCCTCGGGGGAGAATGCTGTCATAACCTTGCTGCTTTTGGAAGCAATTTTGTGGAGTTTTAAGTTTGATGCTGCTAACATTCTTTGAGTTCTCTTTGGAAGATCGATAGCTTCCTCTTCTGTTGAAACCGACGTCAATCCATCGTTGACGTAGAAGTTCCTCATGACAAACTCCTAACTTTCTGTGCCGTATTCATCCTGATGTTCTTATGCGGCTCTTCTTAGACCATAGATGGCAACTGATGTTGAGGGGCTGTTGTCAAATATGTGTACCTTCATTCTGTATTCTGTGATGTCATTGTTTAAGTTGTTATCCTTATACCAAAGGAACCTTAAATAATCACAGTGATCCTCTCGAACAACAAATGCATACAACATTCTAGGAGCTATGATGTCGGGGGCTATATGACCCTGGTAGGGTCTCCCAAAGCAAACAGGTTACGTTGCCCGGTATGGCGCATCCCGTCGTTGGGGCTCGCATGCGAGTGCCTGGTGGCCGGATCTTTCCCCAAGGAGCCTGGCAGGGCTCAGCCCGAAGGAGCGATGTGGGGCGGACCTCCCGTAGGTACACCACCTGCGGGAGGAACCGTAAGGGGCTGGTGCAAAGTGGATTGGGCGGTAGTCGATGGCAGGGGCCTCGGCGACCCAATCCCCGGACACAGAATATGGCGCTAGGGACATGGAATGTCACCTCACTGGCGGGAAAGGAGCCTAGGCTTGTGCTGGAGGTTGAGAGATACCAACTAGAGATAGTCGGGCTCACCTCCACACACAGCTTGGGCTCTGGAACCCAAATCCTCCAAAGTGGACTCTCCACTACTTGGGAGTCTGCAGCGGGCTGGTGTGGGCTTGCTCATAGCCCTCCAGCTCAGCCACCATGTGTTGGAGTTCACCCGTAAACGAGGGTCGTTTCCTGTGCCTTTGGGTCAGGAATAGGTCTCTCACTGTTGTTTGTGCTTACTGGCCAAATGGCAGTGTAGAGTACCCGGCCTTCTTGGGGTCTCTGAGAGGGGTGATGGAAAGTGCTGCGACCGCTCGTTCTACTGGGAGACTTCAAAGCTCATGTGGGCAGCGACAGTGACACATGGAGGGGCGTGATTGGGAGGAACGGCCCCCGGATCTGAACACGAGCAGTGTTTTGTTATTGGACTTCTGTGCTACTCACACTTTGTCCATAATGAACACCATGTTCAATCATAAGGGTTTCCACCAGTGCACGTGGCATCAGGACACCCTAAGCGTATTTCTTGGAAACTCGGATGAAGAGAGGAGCGGAGCTGTCAAGTGATCACCACATGGTGGTGAGTTGGATCCGATGGCGAGAGAAAGCTGGACAGACTCGGCAGGCCCAAACGTACTGTGACGGTCTGTTGGGACCGTTTGGCCGAGTTCCATGTCAGAAAGATCTTGAACTTCCACCTCCGGCAGAGCTTCGACCAGATCCCGAGGGAGGTTGGAGACATTTAGTCCAAGTGGACCATGTTCTCCACCTCCATTGTCGACGGAGCCACTAAAGTCTCCGGTGCCTGTCATGACGGCAACCCCTGAACCCGGTGGTGGACAACGAAGTAAGGGATACGGTCAAGCAGAAGAAGGAGACCTATCAAGCCTGGTTGGCTCGTGGGACTCCTGAGGCAGCTGATATCGCAGGCCAAGTAGACTGCAGCCCGGGTGGTTGTGGAGGAAAAACTCGGGTTTGGAATGATTTCAGTGAAGCCATGGAGAAGGACTATCAGTCAGCCTCAAAGAAATTCTGGCAAACCATACGGCGCCAAGGAGGGAGAAGACTGCTGACTTCAGTGGAAGGAATACTTGAGGATCCCCTCAACCCCACCGACACATCTTCCATTGAAGACAAATAGGCCGAGGGCTCAGAGGTGGACTCATCCATCACCAGGTTTAAGTAAAAGCATCTGGACTCTGTTGAAGACATTTCATTTCTAATTCTAAGAGATTTTAACGGCTCCCCCATCAAGGTTCACTCTTCCCTTTTATGGCCAATTGCCATGAGAACAGAACAGCCTGGTCCATTAGCTTTGAGTTACCCAGTGTATTAATTGTGCTATATAAATAAAATTGCCTTGCCTTGCCTAGAGATATAAGCTCAGCTTACCAGTTGATCTTAAAATTGGTAAAGTCTCTTGGAATTTGAGATGAAACGTCTTTACCTTGAAAACAACTTGATGCTTTTATTTAAATCTTTTTTTCAGCAAAAGGGAAGTTTATATATATATTTTTATTTTATTTTTACATTTATAAAAATATTTTTATTCTATTTTAAATATAGAGCTGTAGACTACTTATCAGACTTGCTAAATAAAAAAAGATTATTTCATATTGATTTTATATGTACTGCGTCAGTTTGAAACCATACAAACATGTAAGTTGTGGAACATGCATGGCCACAAGGGGTAGCAAGCTATTTAAACATGTGGGGGAGGTGGGGGAAGGGGGCACTAATCCAATTTTAATGAAAACTGAGCACCTCATTAGCCAAGCAGGCAAAAGAATCATGTTGACACAGTTTTGGGCATTTAGTCAGATGCAAGTATGTTGGACGTTTGGTCTGGCACCCCTAAAACTTTTCCCAAAATTCCAGACAGAGAAAATCAAGGACAAACATTGTTTATAAAACCCTATGAACAGTGGGGACATCTCTTCAGACATCAGTCTATAAGGAAAACACGTTTTGACCCAGGATTGTGATTTTTCACCTGGTGGACGGAGGACGCATCCCAGTGATGCTAACAATCAGGTGAGTGTATCTCTCTTGGCATTGTCCTAAATTTACGTATTATTTCTTAAACATTGTCAACACTTTAACTGTGCACCACACTATTGCTGAACGATATATCATTATCGTATATATATCTAGATATGAACTTTCAAGATATTACTACTAAAAAAAACGATATAGACAATATAGATTTTCTCTCTCCGCGCTTGACCTGCATACAACTCTGGCAGTCACAACAAATCAGTTTTACGAGTGCCCTTGAATGCACCACTAAAGCCAGCGCGCACACACTATCAGGGACGTGGGAACTATATTGTGAGAGGGGGCGTTTCCATGGTGACACGTCATTGCTTGTCACGTGACACACCGCAGCAGCAACAGCACTGAAAGTACAGAGACAGCGGACAAACTAGAAAGAAAGAAAATGAGAGCGGGAGATAATGCAGGTGGTGGCAGTGCAGAATCTGACCTGTTGCCAAAACATAAATCATCTTCCATAATTTGGAAGTATTTTGGATTCAGAAAAGACAATGTAAACCAGAGTGACGTGTTGTGCAGGTCGTGCTTAGCAAAAATTGCGACTAAGCAAGGTAGCACAACAAACATGTTTCACCACCTGAAACAACACCATCGCATGCTGCATGAAGAGTGCATGACAATGAGACATACACCAGGGACTTCTCAGTCATCCCAAAATAAACCAAAGCAAAGTTTGATTGCTGATGCATTCAGTAGCGTTTCTATTCAGACATAAAGAAATTACAGATGCTATAACATACCACATTGCAAAAGACATGGTACCTGTGTACACTAGGGCTGGGATTCACTGGCTACCTCACGATACAATACAATACGCGATACACTGTTCACGATACCAATAATATCACGATATGGCAATACTAAGATAATCAATGTATTATCAATAATAACTCAAGATATGTCATGTTTTAAGAAATAAAAAGATTTATTTTTAAACTAGGAAAATTAAATCTCCATTTTTTTTGCTAAAACAAAATAACAAAAAAAAAAACCTTGTTTCTTATTAGTTGCATTAATTAGTTTAATTAATACTATTTAATACTAATTAGTTGTATTAATTGTAGAATTTTATAAATTATTCACATTTATTACACATATACTGTACATTACAACTTCTAGATTGCAAACTTTTCTTACCTCTGGTGATAAGAGGGCAGCACAGAAAGCTGGCTATTGCTCAAGATACCTGGAGACCATCTCCTAGGCACTATTCCAACTTGAGCTTTCTTCTGTCGGGATGTGTCGGCTTTGAGCCAGCACCAACCACGGCTTTCTCACAGAGCTCCGGGTGATGCCGCGTGAGGTGGCTGTGTATGTTGGTTGTGTTTCTAGTGTGGCGGACTTTTGCAAAGCAGTTTGTGCATATTGCATAGTCTTTTTCTAGCTTTGCCCTGTCCGAACTGCTATAAAATTAAAAGTGAGTCCACACTTTGGATTTAAATGTTGCTGGAGCGTCCTTTAACTTTTTCCTCGCTTGACGTGTCTTCTTCTTCTGCCCACAACAGCCAAACTCACAACGCCCGCCCCCTATCTACCTCCGGAGAATGGTCTCATCAAGGGATAATGAATAGAGCGTTTTATAATGTCTTTAATGATCAATACTTGGCAAGAGCGCATCGAGAATTGATAGAGGAGTAAATATCACGAGATATCGCCATATCGATATTTTGGCGCACCCCTAGTGTACACTGTCTCAAAAGAAGGCTTTAAAAAAGGTTTGAATGCTGGACAAGCAATATAAAATACCATCCCGAACACATTTTAATAAAGTGGCCATTCCAAAACTTTATAATGAGTGTAAAATGAGTGTTGAATTCGAGCTCCGTGAAATCGATCATTTCGCCACCACCACGGACCTGTGGACGAGCTGGACAACCGAACCATACATTAGTTTAACGGTCCATTTTATTACAACAAACTTCAAACTCAAGACCCGATGTCTGCAGGCATCATTCTTCCCGGGAGCATACCGGGATAATATAGTGGAGATGAGAGGTGCGTTAGCAGACTAGAAATACAAGTCTGCGTGACGACTGATAACGCATCGAACATGATAAGGGCTTTGGAGGTGAATGGCTGGACGCGCCTTCAGTGCTAATGTGTGTGTGTGTGTGTGTGTGTGTGTGTGTGTGTGTGTGTGTGTGTGTGTGTGTGAGTGTGTGTGAGTGTGTGTGAGAGAGAGAGAGAGAGAGAGAGAGAGAGAGAGAGAGAGAGAGAGAGAGAGAGAGAAAACAATCTGCATTATGTGGTTACTTAGCTGTTGTAAAATAATCATGAATTATTTTTGTACATCTATTTTTCCAAGAAAACACAGTGAAAGGTGACAGCTGGATCAGCCGTGCAACAGGTGTTTGCAAAAAGTTGGTGTGCCACTTCTCACACAGCTGGAAAAAGAGTGGCACTTGAGCAAGCCCAGAAGCGCCTCAACCTTCCAGTCCATGGACTCATCACTGAGTGTCAAACTAGATGGGGGTCTAGGGTGCTTATGATTAACAGGATTCTGGAGCAGGAGAAAGTACTCCATGAGGTCCTCTCAGAGGACAGAAACACCCGGCACCTAATTCTTGGAAATCAAGATCTGGATATGCTGGAGTCAGTCAGTGTTTCACATATCAAACCAGTACTCAGCCTGTTTAACACAACTATCTTGGCACCAAAGGAGGGTGATACGGACATGACCAAGTCCTTAACAAAGAAAATTTTGGAGTACTTGAACTGCAATTATGAAGAGAGAGTTACACAAGAGCTCCTAGATGTGGCATCCTTCTTAGATCCAAGATACAAGACACAATACATCAGTGTCAACGATGTCCCCATCATCAAAGCCAGACTGGTGTCAGAGATGTAGATGATGGAACACAATGTAAAAATAATGGTTAGAATTGAGTAAATGAGAAGAGTTACTTCCATTTAAATGCATTATCTTACATTTTAGTAAGTTTAAATTTAGCTGGATTGTGTTTGTCATACAGTAATGATAATTCATATATAAAACTAAGTCAATTAATATTTTCTAGCATTTTGTTGAGTGTAGAGAGACCAGAGTGGAAGAAGTTTCACCCCCACCCACCAAAATGGCAAAAAATTAATTTGGAAGTTTCTTCAAAAGATCCACCGCAAGTGCAACAGTACCAATCGATCCCACTGCTGCCATAGAAGCTGAGCTGAGTGCCTACATGCAGTCCCCCACAATTGACAATGACGAGGACCCCCTTCTGTGGTGAAAATTAACTCACAAAGTCAACTTTCCCCGGCTCAGCAACATGGTAAGAAAATACTTGTGCATGCAGGCCACCAGCTCTCCTTCAGAGAGAATTTTTAGTGCATCAGGCAACATTGTGAGTTGTAAAAGGTCCTGTCTGAAGCCAGACATGGTTAACCAGCTAGTGTTCCTGGCAAAGAATCTATAGAGGTTTTGCTGCCTGTAACTACCTCTATTCTGTTAGAAGCAAATGCATTTTCTGCATACAGTTATGTGATCTTTTGAAGAATATAAATGTTGTTGCACTTCAATGCACTTTCAATGTTCCACTAGCTGCTGCATTTGTTATTTATTGTTAAAGCAGAGCTGCAGTAAAAATTTGATTTATAATTTATTTTTTTGGTAATTTATGTTAATGTTGATGACTTGTTCTTAAATATAAAACTAAACTTTCCACATTTTTTGTATAATGATCTTTTTATTTTTCTGAGAAATGCTTGGTTTTCACCGAACACGTAGTCATATCATATAGTATCGATATCGAGATATCTGGTATGAAAATCAAGATACAAAATTTTGTCCATATCGTTCAGCCCTAACACCACACCTTATACATTGTTATTCTGGTTATATTTCTGCTAGAGTTTAGTACTAGATTTGCTGCCGTTTTGTAAACAGGGCACTTCACTTTGTGCTAGCTAACATGCTAGCGGGTTTTTAGCATTTGAATTAGCCTGATCATACCTCAATAGTTTGTTTGTTACCATTGTAGTCTTACTGATGGTTAGTTTTGTTGTGTTTACAGAGTTTTTCCGTTTAACTTGTGGTTAGTACTGCTGTGTATGTGTGTTAGATTTTATCATTGTGAGTTGTGAACAGTTGGCTTGACTTAGCTGTACGTACACTAGCTTAGCTAAGCTATTCTGTGTTGTTGTTGCTTGTGGCAATAGTTTGCCATTCTTGTTCGGTATTACTAGATAGGTTGTCTCTATTAGAGAGACGTGTTTGTGAGTTAGAGAAGCTAGATCAGCATAGACAGGGTTTGGTTACTTTAGATGTGTTAGGGTTTCTTGATAGTATCAGATGCAGGTCTGATAGTAGTCCTGCTAGCGATAGCACTAGTTGCGGCTCAACTGTCTCGGCAGTTGTTGCAAAGAGTAATATGTTTGAGCCGGTCCGGCAGCGCAGGCGTGCAGGCAGGGGAAGCCTCGGTTGTCCACCCCTGTCCGGTTTTCGCAGCTTTCAATTCCGCTTGTCGCGCTGATCACCGGCCTGTTTCCTCTGCGCCTGCCAATCTGAGCAAGCATCGCACTCTGGTGATAGGGGACTCCATTACCCGCAATGTTAGACTCGAGACGCCAGCCATTGTCCACTGTTTACCGGGGGCCAGAGCTTCCGACATAGAGGCTAATCTTAGAGTGCTGAAATCACACAGGGAGGGAGAGTTTCCTCAGACACATACTGGCACTACATACAAGCAGATAGTTATTCAGGTCGGCACCAATAATGTGAGAATGAGGCAGTCTGAGGTAACCAAAAAAAGCCTAGCCAGGACTCTTGAACTAGAAAACAATCGATTAATTGTCTCTGGCCCTCTCCCCGTAAGGGATAGTGATGAAGAGTATAGCAGATTAGTTTCCATGAACTGGAGGCTGGCTGGGCATTGTAGTCAGAAAGGTTATGATTTCGTGGATAACTGGCCTTCTGTCTGGGGCCGCCCAGGCCTGCTGAGGGCAGGCGGCCTGCATCCTACTGGACATGGTGCTGCCATTTTGTCTAGTAATATAGACAGGTGCATTCTGTGCATTTGACACAAGTAATACTAGCAGGTCGCAGGAATTAGAGAACCTGCTAGTCATGATAGTGTCACGGACAGGCAAAAGGACTCACAAAGCAGATCCCACGATAGACAGAGCTTTGACGTTCTTTATTTTCCGAGGCAAAGGTACAATTCCAAAATCCGAGAGACGTAATCACAAGACAAGGCAAGGGTCAAAAATACTAGAATCTATCAAATGCAAAACAAAGAAACGCTGGAAGAGGTCTCCCTTACAGGCTTTATCCAGCTTACATGAAACGTTGGGTGGACCTTCATAGTCCCGGGGAGCTTTAGTCTGACCGCAACAGAGTTAAAGACTTTGGACACAGGGAAAGGACCAATGAATCTTGGTGCTAACTTACGGGACTCTACTCGTAATGGGATATCCTTAGTGGATAGCCACACCTTCTGTCCCACTCGGTAAGTTGGAGCTTCCCTCCTCCTTCGATGAGCAACTGTCTTGTATAGGTTGGAGCTCCTTAGAAGGGATTGTCGAGCCTGACTCCATGTGCGGCGGCAACGGCGAACTAAGGCCAGAGCAGATGGAACACTGACCTCTTGCTCTAAAGCAGGAAACAAGGGTGGCTGATATCCAAACACACTGAAATGGTGACAGGCCAGTAGATGCATTCGGCAAAGTCTTATGTGCGTATTCCAACCATCCCAGTACCTTACTCCAAGATGTGGGGTTCCTCGAGGTCAGACATCTTAATCCCACCTCCAAATCCTGATTGACCCGTTCAGTCTGTCCATTGGTCTGAGGATGATGGCCTGAAGTCAGACTGACAGTTGCTCCCACAAGGCTGCAGAAAGCCCTCCAGAACCCTGCTACAAACTGCGGGCCACGGTCGGACAGCACGTTCCTGGGGAAACCAAAAATTCTGCATACATGACTTAATAAAACCTCTGCCGTCTCCTTAGCAGAAGGCAGTTTGGGCAGAGGGATGAACCGCACCATCTTGGAGAACCTATCTACCACAGAAAGCACAGTATTGTTACCCTCCGAAACAGGTAACCCAGTAACAAAATCCACCGAGATGTCCGACCAAGGACGATGGGGTACAGGCAATGGATGCAGCAAACCAGAGATGGGCAAATTGGAGGTCTTATTGGGAGCAAATATCACAAGCTGCCACATATTCAGTAACCTCCTCTTCATGTTTGGCCACCAGAACCTCTCTTGAGCTCTAAACAGTGTCCTGCGCCCTCCAGGATGACAGGACATCCGCGGAATGAGCCCAAGATATTACCTGTCCTCGTAGTGCTGGTGGTACAAACAGGCGATTAGGTGGAACCCCGGTGGCGCCTCAATGGCTCGAAGAGCCTCCTGACCCTTCTCTCGATGCTCCAGGTAATGGCCCCCAAGAAACAGGAGCCTGGCAGGATGGAGGAAGCATCTTTAGGGTCTCTGTCAGGGAGAAATAGTCTGGAGAGAGAGTCAGCCTTGATATTCTTGGAGCCTGGGCGATATGATACGGTGAAATTAAATCTGGAAAAGAATAGAGCCCATCGGGCCTGTCGGGATTCAATCTCTTGGCTGCCTTAAGGTATTCCAGATTCTTGTGATCAGTCCAAACTAGAAAAGGTTGCGACGCACCCTCCAGGAGATGTCTCCACTCCTCCAGAGCTACTTTATTTGCCAGCAATTCTCTCCGACATCATAATTCTGTTCTGCTGGAGAAAGCTTCTTTGACAAGAATGCACAAGGATGTATCTTATCATCATCGACTGACCTCTGTGACAGAATTGCCCCCACTCCCGAATCCGAAGCATCCACTTCTACCATGAACTGACGGTTGGTGTCTGGGAGAGCGAGTATAGGAGCGGATGTAAAACAGTCTTTCAACCACTGGAAGGCAGCCTGAGCCCTAGGAGACCAGGAAAACTGGACCTTGGAAGAGGTGAGAGCATGCAACGGAGCTGCAATAGAACTGAAATTTTTGATGACCTTGCGGTAGAAATTGGCAAATCCTAGGAAGCGCTGAACGTCCTTACGACAAGAGGGGTAGGCCACTCAGCCACGGCTTGAATCTTGCCCGGGTCCATCTTCAGCACCCCCTCAGCGATTACCATTCCTAAGAATGACACTGAAGGTACATGAAATTCACACTTCTCAGCCTTAACATACAGCTGATTCTCCAGAAGTTTGCCAAGCACCTGCTTGACGTGAACAATGTGAGTCTCTAAATCAGGGGAAAAAATGAGAATGTCATCAAGGTACACAAAGACAAACTTGTTCAGCATTTCTCTTAGTACATCATTAACCAGAGCCTGAAAATCCAGGCGCATTAGTCAACCCAAATTGCATTACTAAGTACTCGTAATGGCCACTAGGGGTGTTGAAAGCAGTCTTCCACTCGTGACCCTCTCTGATTCTGACCAAGTGATACGCATTTCTTAAGTCCAACTTCGTAAAAACTTTAGCCCCCTGTAACAGTTCAAAACAAGAAGCGATTAATGGAAGGGGGTACCTGTTCTTCACTGTGATGTCATTCAATCCCCGGTAATCGATGCAAGGACGAAGCGTCTTGTCCTTCTTATCAACAAAGAAGAATCCAGCACCGGCGGGAGAGGAGGAAGGACGGATAATACCAGTCTTGAGTGAAGAATCTATGTATTCATCCATGACAGCCCGCTCCCGGTTGGATAGGGAGTACAGACGTCCCTTAGGTGGAAAAGCTCCAGGGAGGAGTTCGATGGCACAGTCATACGACCGATGTGGTGGAAGGGTGGTTGCCTTTACCTTATTGAACACCTCTCGTAGTCCCCAGTAGTCCTCAGGAACTGTAGCCAATTCTGGGTCTCCTCTGATGAGAGAGTGTCTCCACGCATCAGGAACTAAAGAGGAGGACTGGAAACACCCGGATCTGCACTGATCTCCCCACGATAATATAACTCCCGATGACCAGTCTATGTGCGGGTTATGTAGAATGAGCCAGGGGTAGCCCAAGATCACAGGGTGCATAGATGAGTGGAACAGGAAAAAACTGAGTCTCTCGGAATGATGATCCGGAAAAGACAGAACTACAGGGCTAGTGTGATGAGTAACAGTGCATAGAAGCCGGCCATCAAGAGCAGTAGCCTCCCTTGGCGAGTCCAAAGGAATTATGGATAGTCCCAACCCAGCAGCAAGATTGCTGTCCATAAAGTTGGCATCAGCTCTCGAATCAATAAGTGCTGGAAGGCTGTGAGAGTGAGAAGTGTTGGTTAACCGGATCTTGGAGAGTTGTCGTCTGATCTCAGTCTTCATAATAGCCGGGCTTACCAGAATGGAGGGTCTAGGTGATCTACCTCCTCGTCTCACTGGACACGTGGAGAGGAAATGGCCCAGCTGACCACAGTAGATGCAACGCCCCTCCCTCATGCGTCGATTCCTCTCAGCAGAAGAGAGCCTGGTCCGACCCATCTGCATGGGTTCCTCAGTTAGAAGGGGGGAGGCAGGAGCATAACTAGCGGGCACCGAAAAAACCTCCTCCCTAGAGGCCCCCCTCCTTCCCAGGTAACTGTCAGATTGAGAGCGGAATCTCACTCTCTCCCGAAGTCTATTATCTATCCTAGACGCCAAGGCAATTAGAGTGTCGAGTTCGGTGGGTAGATCAAGCGGGGTTAGATAGTCCTTGACTCTTTCAGACAGACCATTGAAAAATGCATCCACAAGAGCTAGTTGATTCCACCCACTGTCTGCTGCTAATGTGCGAAACTCAATAGCATAATCAAAAACGCTACGGCGTTCCTGTTTCAACGTTACTAGTGCCTTCGCTGCTTCACGGGCCGGAGTGATGGTTTGAAAAACTCGAGTAAATGTCTCTAAAAACAAAGGTAACGAGTTGCAAGCTGCTGACTCTCTATCCCATTCAGCTGTGGCCCATGCTCTCACGACCGGACAAATATGAGATAATGTAAGCTATCTTAGCCCGATCTGATGGAAAAGAGGACTCCTGAAACTCAAAGTGCAGCTTACATTGGGACAAGAAGGGACGACAATCCCCCGACTATGAGTATGTGCTGAGTGCTGAGTATGTGCTGGCTCACGAATGACCGTACTCGAGGTTGCTTCAGCTGGCACCTGGTCAGAAACCGCACTCTCTGCTGACAATGACAAAGCCTCCTGCCTCTGCATCCGTTCAACGACATATCCAATTTGTGCAGAAAGTTGTGAATAAGCCAGCTCATGGCTCTCTGCTGAAGCCCTCATCTCATGTTGGAGCAACACCACCTGTTCCTCCTGGTGATGAATCCGTTGTCCCTGCAGAGCGGCACACACTGGATCTGCGGAGTCCATGTTAGTGGCCAGATTGTACTGTCACGGACAGGCAAAAGGACTCACAAAGCAGATCCACAATAGACAGAGCTTTGACGTTCTTTATTTTCCGAGGCAAAGGTACAATTCAAAAATCCGAGAGACGTAATCACAAGACAAGGCAAAGGTCAAAAGTACTAGAATCTATCAAATGCAAAACAAAGAAACACTGGAAAGCTCACACTAAGGAAAAGACAATCTGGCACAGGACAGAGGAAAACACACAGACTATAAAGGGAACACAATGAGACACAGGTGGAACACATTAGGGCAGAGCAGGTAATCACAGTGGAGGGAAAGACACCAGGGCAGGAAGACAATCTGAAACACAGACAGGGTTTAGTGATTCCACAATAAAACACAGGAAGTGAAATACAATACATAAACAGATAAACACACAACACTAGGACATGACAGATAGTGCGGGTGTGGAACTGGATAATGTAGAAGCTTTTAGTTGTCTGGTTAGGCCATGTTATTCTGATGTCTACTGCCTAAACCTGTTAGATATAGTGAATTTATTTAGTCCTCAAACACATCTGAAAACTCACAGGATGAGTGAAAACCATCCTGTCCTCATGTTATTATAACTCAGAGGCAATCTTTTAAACCCAGCAGAACTGTTAGAGCTCGACAGCTTGTTCCTGTCACTATCTCTCCACAGGACCAGCCTTCAAATGCAGGCTCTACATCAAGACTGAAGATCGGTCTCCTGAATGTGCGGTCTCTATCCTCCAAAGCACTCTTAATTAATGATCTTATTGCTTCTCATAGCTTGGAGTTACTTAGTCTTGGCTTAGGCCCAATGTTTTTCTGCCACTAAATGAAGCCTCTCCCCCGATTATGCGTATGCACAGGTAGGTCGCACAAAACAGGGTGGTGGTGTTACAGCCATTTATAAAGCTGCATTTTGCTTTACAGGTACATCATCACAGCCAAAATTTAACTCATTTGAAGTGTTACTCATCAAAAATATTCCTTCTCAAATAAACGGAAGGAAGCCATTTTATTTAGCTGTAATCTATCGCCCTCCGGGTCCCTACTCTTCTTTCTTGGATGAGTTTGGAATTTTCCTCTCGGACTTAATAACCCACACCGATAACATCCTTCTAGTTGGTGACATTAATATTCATCTAAATAAGGAGTGTGATCCTCTGGCCAGAGCATTTCAATCACTCCTTACAACCCTGTCTTTCAACCAGTTTGTTCATGAGCCCACACACATTTGTAGAAACTATCTTGATCTTGTTTTGGCTCGGGGAATAGATGTCTCCAATCTCTTTGTCTCTTCTCTTTCATCTGCTGTTTCAGATCACTCACTGGTAGAGTTCGAGATAAGTTACACATTTCCTCAAATTCCGACAAATGCGTAGTGTCTTCACGAAATTTTAGTGCAGCTGCAATGGAAATTATTGCCACATGGCTGACAGATGTTCTTCCTAATTTAACTCCAACTGGAAACTCAGTAGAGGCCTACAAAGAGGAGGTCCATGCTACCCTCTCGGCCATCACCGACTCAGTGGCACCCCTCAGGACAAAGCCCAGACCAACCAGACGACCCACGCCATGGTAACCTGGGCTTTGAAACAGGCCTGCAGGAGTTTTGAACGCAAATGGCGCAAGTCAAAAACAAATCTAAATTATCAAAAGTGGTGTTTGTGTGTAAACACCTATAAGCACACCCTCAGCACTGCAAAGACTGCCTATTTTTCATCTCTAATCAGAGAAAACCGGCGTAACTCCAGGTTTCTCTTTGGGACAGTTGCTAAACTAATCCACCAAAAACTGAAGACTCCTCTCCCTTTAGTGCACAAGACTTTTAGATTTCTTTAATCATAAAATTGAAGATGTCAGGGATAATATTTTGTTTCTGTCTTTCTCGGCTCCGGGACCCATTTACTTGGATCCACTGACCTTTCTTCTCTCAGTCTTAGACCCTGTATCCCCCAATGAGCTGAGAAAGGTGGTTTCCTCCTCCTGGATATCCTGCCAATAAAACAGCTTAAAGAACTGTGGGGCCCTATGTGGGGCAAATTATGTTAAGCATTATAAACGTGTCCCTGTCTATTGGCACCGTTCCTTCCCTTTTCAAACAGGCTGTGGTCAAACCTCTGCTCAAAAAAACCTACTCTGGATCCTGGATGCCTAAATAATTTCCGTCCCGTCTCCAATTTACCTTTTCTATCTAAAGTCCTCAAAAAGTTGTGCTAAAACAACTTACTCTAGATCTATCGGAAAATGACCTCCTCGAGCCATTTCAGTCTTCATTTAGGGCCTCTTATTCCACTGAAACAGCTTTAGTTAATGTGACAAATGATGGATTGGTTGCTGGATCTCAGTGCTGCATTTGATACGATTGATCATGCAGTGCTAATCAACAGACTTAAAGATGTTTTTAGCATCTCTGGCTCTGCTCTTGCTTGGTTAGAATCCTATCTGTGTGATAGGTCTCATTTTGTCTCCTTTAATAAATCCTTCTCCTCCACAGCACCAGTGAAATTCGGTGTGCCACAAGGGTCTGTGCTCGGTCCCATACTTTTTTCACTTTATGTTACACCATTGGGACAAATCATCAGAAGTTATGGAGTGAACTTCCACTGTTATGTCGATGATACACAGCTGTATCTACCAATAAAAGCGAATAATACTACTGACATCATGTGTCTAGAGGCCTGCCTTGTTTCAATTAAAACATGGATGTCTCAAAACTTCCTCCATTTGAACACGGATAAAACAGAGCTCTTGTTAATTGGTCCTGCCAGTCATTGGCACAAGTTCAACAATCTTACTGTCTCAATCAACAACTGTGTGTTGGAGCACGGCAAAACTGCAAGGAACCTCGGTGTCATTTTTGACCCCACACTATCTCTGCAGCAGCACATTAGTGAGGCCACTAAACTGGGCTTTTTTCACTTGAGGAATATCTCAAAAATTCGCTCCTGTCTCTCTTTATGCGATGATGAAATTCTCATTCATGTCATTTGTCACATCCAGGCTGGACTACTGCAATGCGTTATTCTCTGGACTGCCGAGGAATAGTACTCACAGACTACAAATGGTCCAAAATACAGCCGCCAGACTTTTAACAAAGACCAGGAAGTTTGATCACATTACTCTGGTCCTGGCTTCATTACACTGGCTTCCTATTCATGATAGAGCTGATTTCAAAGTTCTCTTGTTAACCTATAAAATCCTTTGTGGACGCGCGCCCTCTTACCTATCTGACCTCATCACCCGGTATACTCCAGCTCGTACCCTTCGCTCTCAGGATACTGGCCTCCTTCAACTTCCTCGAATAAAGAAGAAGTCTGCTGGCTACAGAGCCTTTTTTTTATAGAGCCCCATTTTTGTGGAATGGGCTCCCGGTGGATGTGCAGCGAGCTGACTCTGTTGTGTCTTTCAAAAGCAAACTCAAAACACTTATTTCACCAACCGTATGGAGACTGATTGATCATAGGGTTAGGTTTACACTGGCTGTAGCTGTAGGTACACACTCAACTGCTCATATTATTATTACATCTGCCTATTTTCAGTAGTATTTAGCACTTTTTTTTTTCCTTAGGGTGGACACAAACCTCTGATCTGCTAGGTGATGTGTACCCCCCCACTCCCGGACTCTGCTCCAGTGTGAGGACCCCCAGCTCATCTTTCATCTACCTTGATGTTAGTTGAGGTCCCATCCACCTTACACACACACACAGAGAGTGGACACTGGACACTGTCAACATAAATGTTTTTTGTGAATATGTATTTTTTCAACTGTCTTGGACACATTCTTGCACGGCCTGTCCGTATTGGGAGTGGATCCCTCCTTCTGTGGTTCTCTCTTAGGTTTCTCTTTTTCCCGGCTGGGTTTTTTTGGAGTTTTTCCTCACCCTGATAGAGGGTCTAAGGAAAGGGATGTTGTCTAGTGCAGTCTGTTAAGCCCTTTGAGGCGGCTGTTGTTGTGATATTGGGCTATACAAAAATAAATGTCTTGTCTTGTCTTGTCTCTGAAGGAGCCAAAATGGGCTAGTTATGTTATATGGTCTAATTTTTTTTTCTAAGTTGTCTCCAGCTAGTGGTCCACTCACTTGGAGAGCATAAAGGAAGAGGAAGCTACCTGGAGGCATGGCTGCAGCAGGAAGACACAGTCTTTGACCTCCTCAATTTTTTTGCCCTAAACTGTTGTTTCTTTGTAATAGTTAAACCTAAGTTAATCAGCAACATCGCAATTGTTAATTAAGAAATTATTTTTGTAGTGTACTTTAGTTAAAGCAAGAAAGATGAGTCGGCATACAGAGAGGAGGTGAAACAGCTAACGGACTGGTGTAGAGCCAACAACCCGTGGACAAAACCAAAGAAATGGTCGTAGACTTCAGAAGAGCACAGAGAGACCACTCTCTGTTGAACATCGACGGCTCCTGTGGAGATCGTACAGAGCACCAAGTTTCTTGGCGTTCACCTGACGGAGAACCTCACCTGGTCGCTCAACACCAGTCACACAGCAAAGAAAGCCCAGCAGCGCCTGTACTTTCTGAGAAGGCTGAGGAAAGCACACCTCCCACCCCCATCCTCACAGTGTTTTACAGAAGAACAATTGAGAGTATCCTGAGCAGCTGCATCACTGCCCTCGTTTGGGAACTGCACTGTCTCGGACCCTGCAGCGGACACTGAGAACAGCTGAAAAGATCATCGGAGTCTCTCTTCCCTCTATCACAGACATTTACACATCACGCTGCATCCAAAAAGCCCCCAGCATTGTGGACAACCCAACACACCCCTCACACACACTTTTTACCCTCCTGCCGTCCGGAAAATGATACGAAGTATTCATTCTCTCACAACCAGACTTTGCAACAGTTTCTTTCCCCTGCCATCAGGCTGGTAAACTCAAAATAACTCATACAAACTGCACTACGCTAGATTGTTACCATCTGACTGTTTTTACTATTATTCAGTTTTTTTTTTTTTTATATTTGCACTGTCACTTTATACAATCACTACAGTCACTTTCACATTGAACTGCGTTACTGTCTTGTGCTGTCGCTGTGCATTTTATATATATAGAATTTTATCTTTATTCTTTGTACTTAATCTGTGTACTGTTGTATGTGTTATTGTCTTGAGCTGTTTGTTTGCACCTTGTGCATTTTATGTATATAGGTTTTTGTTTTATAACACCTAGTTCCTGAAGAAATGTTGTTTCGTTTCACTACGTACTCGCATATGGCTGAAATGACAATAAACTCTACTTTGACTTTGAGCGTAAGACACTTGTTGCTCAGTCACAGCAAGGACCTAGAACTGAACTGACACTGCACAAAGTCAAAGACTTCTTCCAGAAAGACAATGTATTGGTGAAAGGATTCAAGATTGTAACCTCTCATGCTCAAGGGGATCCACATGAGTAGGCCCGAAAGCCTGGATAGGGTTATGTGTAACCCAAGTTACTTATTTTACTTCTTTAAACTTCTTTTAAAATCTCAAGGAAAATATTATACTGAAGCTAAGCAATGTAATGAAGGATGGAAACAGTAAAAGGAAAAAGTAGTCTACTGCAGGAGTAAATTATTGCACTGAAGCTTGGCTTGTAAGCATAATGGCTTTTTGAGAAAAATGTACAAAGTACAGTGTTTCCCAGATCTCCAGGCATACATCCAAATCTAAGACCTCATCTGTTGCATCAGCAAGGAAATGTGCATAGGCGGAAAGAGCAGCTATCAAATTAAAAAATGGAAGCCCTCAAAGAAAAGCACAACCTTCAGGAAACGGAAGATGAGCTGAATAAAGCTTTAAAGGCTTTAAGACAACAACGGGAGGTGTTGGAGTTGAAAACAAAGTTGGATGCCTCTGCGTCTAAGATTGCGGTTCTCACGGCTGCTAAGGATACATCACTGGACAACATGGAGCTGGTGTGTGAAGGTAAAGACTCAATGAATGAATATTTTGCAGACCAAAATGTGAAATAGATGAGTTTCTGTCATTGGACAGGGCGTATAAGGCACTTTATATGCTACAAACCCCAGGAGCACGGCCCAAAGAGGGGGTATATTTTCAGCCTGTATATTCAGGAGCAAATACAGACATTGCAACCGCAAAATCTAAACCTTTTACCCCTGATAGTAATTTGAGCCTGGAGGCGTAATAAATATCCTTAAGAGCCAAAATGAGATTACAGCTTTACTTGTACAGCTGCAACAAAATTTTTCACTACCACGTAAAGAAATTCCTATTTTTAATGTTAATGTGTTGTTGTATCAACCATTTATAAGAGCATTGGAGCATTCAGTTGAGGCCAAAACCAAGAACTGATAGGCTGTATTTTCTTGAACAAAATACAATTGGCCTTACAAATGAACTAGTTAAGAGCTGTCTTCATATGACTCAAGAAAATGGTTACCAGAAAGCAAGGAGCTTGCTGCAAGAGCATTATGGTGATAAGTTCAAATTATGTGCAGCATAGATGAAAAAGGCACTGGAATAATATCAAATATGAAAATATTGATCATGAAACTGCCATACAAGGTTAGGGAAAGATGGTGGACGTTTGTGTGTGAGTTCCAAGAGAGACCACAATAGCAGGCCTCAGTTCAAGGATCTTGTTAATTTTCTGGAAAAAACTGTTGAAAATACTCTTGGATCCAGTTTAGTCCACTAGAGCCAAAGAAAGGACTGTAAGGGCAAGGCCTAAGTCTAATGGAAGTAGCTTTGCTACAACTGTTTCTACTGCTGCTTCCTACCACACACAGACCACAGGACAAGCTCAACATTGCTGTGTATTGTGTAAAAGTAGCCATGCATTGAAGGATGGATTGCAATTTATTAAAAAAATAAAAAGCACATGGAGAAAATTGCACTGCTAAAGAAAAAGGGAATGTGTTTCAGTTGTTTGCAACAAGGTCACATTAGCAAATTTTGCCAAATAAGCTAACCTGCTTAGAGTGCCATAAGCAGCACCCTAGTGTCCTCCATATATCACAAAATGAAAGGGCAAACCGGGAAGTTAAAGTTAAAATCTCGGGGGATGTGAGCATAAGTGGGAACTCAGCCAGTTGTAATGCATCCTAAAGCATGTGGGCATATCGGGCCGGTACTGGCACAAGCAACGTTTTGTCAATTGTGTCTGTCAAAGTTAAAGCAAGCAAGGGCAACAAAGTGGTAGAAGTGAATGCCTTTATTGACCCAGGCAGCACTGACTATTCTGCCCTTTATCTCAAACACCTTGCTTGAGTATGCAGTCAGATAATACCTCCCAAAGACATCAGACACTGGATTTTCAAGCTTTACTGTTGTCCAAGGAAAAACATAAAATTGTAGAAATACAAAAAACACAGATTCTACTGTAAGTACAGAGTACACAACAAACAAAAGCTCTTTTCATTACATAGTTACCATTAACTATATCAGAAATATATCACACAATTCATGAACAAGAATATATCTACATTTGACGCATAAGATATAACAGTTTAAAGTAAATACACATAGAAGGTATTATATAGTGATATCTACATACCGAAAGTGCCTTCAACACAACTTAAATCGAGGAACAACAGTAGCCATGCCATCTGGCTCTTCCCTGCTGCTGCTGAAACTCGGCTCACATTAGGGATGTCATCACATACGGACTCAAACAACAATATTACCTGCAATACTTAACTTTGACCAAAAGCGCACTGTACAACAACTTACTAATTAAACCACAACATAAAGGCAGAATGTTCATAGAGAACAGCAGACTGACACTTTTTGCAGGAACGTCTCATGGCGCAGTTGAGACTAAAAGGAAGAAAAGCTCAAATATTATTAAAGACAATGAGTAAAGAAAGGCTGATACCAACAAATGTAGTATCTTGCCTAGAGGTTTCAGGAATGGGTGAGGATATTTTTTGCAGCTCCCAGATTCATTTACTCAAAAAGAAATGCCTGTTACTAAGGACAAAATTCTGAGAAGACAAGATCTTGACCGATCTGCAAAACATTCCTGAAATAGACAGTAATATTGAGCTGCTTATAGGAACCAATGCATCCAAAGTTATTGAACCCTGGGAAATTATAAATAGCCAGGAGAGGGGCCTTATGCGGTTTCAAACTTTGGTGGGTTGGGTCATTAATGGGCCATTAAGAGAAGGCAAAAGTAACAGCCACACTGAGCATCCCTCTGTCAATGTAAACCGAATAACTGTTGCCAACTTGGAAAAGCTGCTGAATAATCAGTATAACATGGACTTGGAAGAAAGGCTTGGAAGAAAGGCTGGAACTGTCAGCTGAAGATTAAAATAAAAAAGGGACTAATTGACAGTTCAGCCAGATTGAAAGAAGGACATTATTATCTTGACCTGTCTTTCAGAAAGAATGCAGAGATGCCCAACAATCGGCAACTCGCAATCCAACGCCTCCACAGTCAAAAACGAAGGTTCAAAAGGGATGAATCATTTCATAAGGAGTACACAGCCTTTGTCAATGATGTTCTGACTGAAGGATATGCAGAGGTGGTTCCTCGGGAGGAAGTAGAAGGAACTAAAGGGCAGACATGGTACATACCACATCAAGGGTGTACCACCCCAAGAAGAAGACCCTCAGAGTTTTATTTGACTGTGGTGCTGAATATCAGGGGTTTCACTAAACATTCAGCTACTCCAAGGTCCAAACCTCACAAACTCTTTAGTTGGAGTGCTGCTCAGGTTTAGACAAGAGCCAGTAGCTCTTACGGCAGACATCAAGTCTATGTTTTATCAGGTAAGGGTTAATAGAACTAGCATAGACTTTCTTCAATTTTTGTGGTGGCCAAATGGAAATATTGACCAAGAGCCAATAGTCGCATGCTGGTGCATATTTTTGGTGCAGTGTCCTCTCCCAGCTGTGCTAGCTATGCTCTGTGAAAAATTGCAAAGGACAACCTGGACGTTAGCCCACAGGTAACAAACACAGTTTTGAAACATTTCTATGTTGATGATTGTTTGACATCTACTTCTACAGAACAGGAAGCAGTACAGCTGATCTTGGACCTTGTACAGCTGTGTGAAAAAGGGGGTTTCCACCTCACATAGTGGGTCAGCAATAGTCAGGCAGTGCTGGCTACCATCAAGGAGGAGGCAAGAGGGAAGGATATTAGGTCTCAGGATCTTACCAAGGAACAACTGCCTAATGATCGTGCACTGGGGCTGCAATGGGTAGTGGAGGATGACACTTTGAAAAGTGCATCCCATTCCAGTTGCATCACTTTTCCTCGGAAACTGGCTATGGGTCTGTGAGGTATATTTCTATGAAAAACAACAATGGAAGAAGGCATGTTGCTTTTATGATGGGAAAGGCAAAAGTTGCCCCTTTAAAGCAAATGACAATACCACGATTTGAGCTCACAGCAGCAGTGTTAAGTTTTAAGGTTGATAAGATGTTACGATCAGAGCTGTTGGTACCACTGAAGGCATCTGTGTTTTGGACAGATAGTCAGGTTTTTCCTAAATACATTACCAATGAAACTACAAGATTTCAAACATTTGTTGCCAACAGAATCTCTATGATTGATTACCAATCACACTAGTGTGGAGCAGTGGCATTACATTAACAGTAAAAGCAATCCAGCTGATGAGGCCTCTAGGGTGCAAAGCGTGACCACATTTTGTGGGGGCCCAGCATTCTTTTGGGAGTCAGAGCTCATGTGGCCAAAGGAAACAGTAAATATTTCTCTTTCCCAAAATGATCCAGAAGATGAAAAGGGCACAGCTGTGTTCAATGTCAGTGTTCAAGAAGTTCCAACACCAACTCATTAACATAGACTGGACCAAGTTGCTAAAAGCGGTGGCCTGGTATCTTAAGTTTGGGGATTACCTGCTGGACCTGGTTACAAAGAGAAACAAACTGCTGGAAAGCTCAACACCAGAGCAACTCAACATAAGCTTTTCTCTCAACTACAAACAATGAAAGGACGCTGCCTATCCATACAGGATCTGGGTTGGGCAGAAAGGTCCATTGTATCCTTTTCGCAAAGGCAAGCCTTTCCAGTTGAATTTGAAAGGTTGAATACTACCAAGCCCTTAATTCTACATAGGAGGAGCACAATCTACAAACTTGACCAAATTCTAAAGGATGGTTTACTTAGAGTAGGGGGGAGACTGTCCAAGGCAAAGTTTTCTGAGCAAATGAAGTATCCCATCATCCTCTCCAAACAGTGTCACGTCTCTAAACTGTTACTAAGACATATACATGAAAAGTATGGTCATTGTGGCAGAAACTACATTCTCTCCCAGTTATGCAAAAAGTATTGGGTTACAAAGGCCAACACTGCTGCCTGAAGTATTATTTCTAAATGTGTTACTTGTAGACGTCTAAAGAGCAGAACAGGAGAGCAGAAAATGGCAGATTTACCAGAAGTATGAACCTTGCCAGATCTACTGCCATTCACTAATGTTGAAATGGACTATTTTTGGCCCAATTGAAACCAAAGGAGGGAGAGGCTTAGTGAGATGTTATGTTGTGCTCTTCACTTGTTTGTCATGTAGAGCCATTCATATTGAAATGGCTTGTTCTCTTGACACAGACTCTTGTATCTATGTCATTAGAAGATTTATGTGTAGGCGTGGACAGGTTAAATAGATTTGATCAGATAATGGCACCAATTTGGTGGGTGCAGAAAAGGAATTAAGGAAAGCCTTGGTCAGCCTAAATGACTCAAAAATGCAAAATGAAATGCTGAAAAGTTGATTAAGTTGAACATTTAACCCACCAGGAGCATCTCACCACGATGGAGTGCGGAGAGGTTAATCCGATCAGTTAAGTGTAGTGATGTGTCGTTCGCTCTTTTAAGTGAGCAGCGGGAGCAGGCTTCACAGATCTGAAGAGCTGACTCTATTTTTTAAAAATATATCCTTTAGTAAGTAAACTATTATGTAATAATAAAATATTGAATTATTTTAATTAAGTAAAAAATAGACTAATAATTCAATGAACAACACAAAAATATAATTATTTAAGCCTCATTTGGTTTCAACTGTCTGTTCCTGTCAATCAGACACGCGGAGTCAGCCAATTATATTAGAAGGGAGGGCTGAACGCGTGTGTGTGCACAAAATCTCAAATAAAGCCGGTTCTATGCACAACCTAATCCGGTAAATGCAAAAATGCAAACCGTGCATCCAACTGTGAAGCTAGCAGAGCTTGAGAAAGTAGTGAAGGTGGTGAAGCCACTGGAGCCAGCACCTCCACAGTTGGACATGTATTCAAGTAGGCCTACTCCGCAACCCACAGCAACGCAGTCTTCTATAATGGACCAGTTTATGCAAAAGTCAATGTCTGTAGCAAAAAAAGGCCAAATTGATGTTCCATTGGCAAAAGTGTTTAAATGCAAATGTTTAATAGCATTCTTTTTTATTTTTATAACAAATTATTGCATTTTTAAAGAAATTGTGAGACATTGTGAGTATGATTTCATAATAATAATAATTTAATTCAAACTGTTTTCACACGTATCACAGTAAAAGTCAAAGTTAAAACATTTATTATTCAAAGAGCCGTTTGTGAGCCAAAAGAGTGAGCTTTTAAGTGAGCTGAGTCATGCTCATGATAAAGAGCCAGATTGCTCATCACTAGTTAAGTGGGTATTAAAATGTCTACTTAAGCAGCAAACTGTTGATGATGAAGGACTTTAAACACTATTCTGTGAAGTTGAGGCCATACTTAACAACCGCCCAATTACCACGGCTTCAACTGATCCATTTGACCTTGAGCCTCTGACCCCAAACCATTTACTTGTGCCTTATTCGCAACTTGTTCTTCCCCCGGTGAGTTTTCCAATACTGACCTATACAGAAGGCGCCGGTGGAAATAAGTACAGTATCTCACTGATGTATTCTGGAGGAGATGGACACAGGAGTATTTAACAACCATGCAGCAAAGACAAAAGTGGTTTAAAGTGAAAAAGAACTTCCAGGTTGGAGACATAGTTATAATCGTTCACCCTACCTCACCACAAGCATCATGGCCGTTAGTATGGATCATTGGAGCCAGCCCGACTCAATGAAGACCCAAACCGCACGCTGGTACGGCCAATAACTAAGATATGCCTCCGTGGGAAGAAGGTGGATAACCTAACCAGAAGCAGCAAATGAGTGTGTTTTCTGGCTCCTTTGATGTATAATACATAAATGTTTATTCTTTAAGTACAAACATTTAGGGGCCGATTATGAAGGAGCCAAAATGGGCTAGTTATGTTATGTGGTCTATTTTTTATTTTTCTGAGTTGTCTCCATCTAGTGGTCCACTCACTTGGAGAGCATAAAGGGAAGAGGAAGCTACCCGGATGCGTGGCTACAGCAGGAAGACACAGTCTTTGACCTCCTCCATTTTTTGCCCTGAGCTGTTGTTTCTTTGTGATAGTTAAACCTTCATTAATCACCAACATCTCAATTGTTAATTAAGAATTTATTTTTGTACTGTACTTTAGTTGAACAACTGTAATAAATATAATTTCATTTTTTGAGCATCTTTTTGTGGACAGCATGGATTATTATTTTGAATGTGGAGCGTCAGACACTTGTTGCTCAGCCACAGCAAGGACCTAGAACTGAACTGACACTACACCCTCCCTTTACTCTTTTCAACTTGAGCAGTTTTAACAAACTTCATGTCAGTAGCAAGGGTCTTTGAGCTCATTAAAGTAAGATGAAATCAAATAAATAACTCAAGAGTGAACAGACTCTGAGTGGACAGACTCAGAGGGAACAGACCCAAAGGAAACTGACTCAGAGTGAGCAGACAGAGTGAACAGGCTCAGAGTGAATAGAGGTTTATTAAACAGAATGCCATTCACTAGTGCAAGAATTAAGATTATTAGTTCAGGTTAGGAAGTGAAGGAAGGAAGGAAGTTTCTTTATAAACAGTATTTTTTCTATCTTTCTTAAACCAATGCCAAAGCCAGATGTGCAGTGGGATCACAGAAACAGAATATAAAAATGTTCAGACCTGTAGTTGTGGTGGACATATTGGTCTTCTCCGTTTCCTTATTGCTGACACACTGTGTCAGCAGTGGGAAACAATGCAGCTATGTCCACCCTTAGATTAATTATTAATGAGTTTATTGTCAGCACAGTCAAACTTCACTTTAGTCTAACCTAACCTTTGTCCAGAGCTCTGTTTGGCCTTGTATGGACTCCTAAAAATGTTCAGTAGCAGGATAGTGATGTGTCACTTCAATATTAATTATACATCAGTGTAAAAACAGCACCAAGGTCAGGTGTCAGATTGGACAAACCTAGCAGGAAACACAAATTAAAACTTCTTCATTAATTTAGTGTCTTTAGATATAAACTATAAGGAGAGGGTTCTGCGTGAATGTGACTACACACAGCATAAGTGGTTATGGGTGCTTAAAAAAGATACTAAAAGAAGAAAGGAGCTAAACAGAACCTAACTAAGTTAGAGACGCTACAATATACTCACGGCCTTACTGAAATGTTTTCATTCAAAGTAAAAAAATACCATGAAATTAAATATCAGTGGTGTTCTGACAAAATCAACCAGTACATTAGGGACATCTACAGTGATTTATATGGCTTTTTGAAAAACTTAATTATACCAGAGACATGTTAGATTATTTTATTAGAATTATTCATTAGCACTAGGAACTTTGTATTCCTAGACTTTTATAACATGGCTTCATAACAGAAACTTTGTGATTTATGGGCTTTGGTGAGAATTTTTGTAACATTAATTAAATATTTTGCTCTGAGCTCAGTATCTCTTACTCCCAAAATGACTCCCAGCTTTAAGATGTTTTACCATATGCTTACACTACTACTAGAGTAGACCCTTAAGGGAATTAAGAAACTTTTTTAGGGATTCTATGTAAATCTATATAGCTCTGAACATCCAAGTACTGACTAGTACTCAGCCACAACAAGGACCTAATGCAGTACGATCTACATTCCTTAATTATCTGGAAATTCTATCTATTTCAGAAAAGCTTAAGACTAGTCTTGATGCCAGTTTGTCACAAAGTGAAATCCTAGAGGCAATGGACTCTATGAAGTCAGGAAGGACAGCTGGGTCTGAAAGGGTGCCTACAAATATTTATAAAAGATGCAACTTATGCTTTTAGGTCCCCTATTATTTATGTTCACATAATCATTAAGAAAGGAATCTGTTATGGTTTTAGCTAAGTAGACTCCAAATGCAGAGACAGAGACAGGGATAGTGCTCAACAGTTTATTGAAAATCAAAAACTTGAGCAGGCAGAAGAGGCAAACCATTACCTGCCATGAAGCTAATGGTGGTTGAAACATGAAACAATAAAGTTAACATAAACAATAAAGTGGGCGGCAGTGGCTCAGTGGTAGAGCCACTAGTCGGTTCGATTCCCACTCTCCCCACAGTTCATACTGTCATTGTGTCCTTGGGCAAGACACTTAACCCACCTTGCTCCCAGTGTCCGTAGCACTGGTGTATGAATATGTGACTCTGGAGGTGTGTTTGGTGGTGGTAGGAGAAGGTTGAGCGCCGTTGTGTGGCAGCCCCTTCTCTGTCTGCCCCAGGAGTGAATGTATGTGAATGGGGTGAGTGGAAGCACGATGTAAAGCCCTTTGGGTGCCCGAGAAGGGTGCAGGAAAGCGCTATATAAATGCATGCTGTTTAAAGTTGACAAAGCCAGGGTTGAGGCAGCAAAGGATGACTCAGGAGCCTGAGCTAGAGGTTCAGGCAGCCGCAGAACCTGTGGTCGGGAGGGGGGCCGGAAAAAGCTAACTCTGGCAGCTCTGTCCCTGTGGCTTTCTCAAAGAGGATTATCTAGTCAAATGGCAAGGTAAATTAACTGGTCTAGGATAGTAGTAGCAAAAAAGCTTCGTCCCTGGATGCTAACTCATCCTTTATTTCCTCACTCAATCCCTTATATAAAAATCAACAAAGGCTGCTAAAATATAGAAATCAATAGAATATGCAGCCAAAGAACTAGATTCCTGACATAACGAGAGTAAATGGTTCCTGGATTCATTAGCTTGTAAAGGATGGTCAAAAAACATTTTTTTCCTTTTCTGACGTGAATAAGGGTAAAAAAGCCCTCGCCAACGCCTTCTCAGAGATAAATGTTGTTGTTCAAACACTAGCTTGCACTAGTGAATGAAAAGCTTACATGTCTTACAAGGTAGGACACATGCAGACAACACGTAAAGGATGATTGACCCATGAATGCATCAGTGCTGACTTGGGTTTATTGCAGTTTAAATCGCATCAAAGCTCCCTTTCACAAGCTCATAGCTCATACTACCACAGCAGACTCTGTACAGACTATATCTGTCTATATGAAATAAACTACTGTATGTTGTAATTTTGAAATGAAACAGTTTGGTGTCTGATGTAATTTAATTCAACCGAAAAGTCCTTTATCACAGTCACTGACTGCAGCTGTGATAATATTCTGATAATACGTCTGTGAAGGTTTTCAGTCATCCAGGACATCTTGAAAAAAAGGTTGAAGTAAAAGCATCTAGACTCAGTTTTCAAGATTAAGACGTTTCTTCTCTAATTCCAAGAGACTTTATCAATTCTGAGATCAACTGGTAAAAGAGCTGAGCTTTATTTCTAGAGGAGAAGTTTCCCTGAAACCAAACCTGATGGACCAGTCAGTTTTGGTCTCATAGTCATTAGCCATGAAAGCGAAGTGTGACTCTTGATGTGAGAGTCGTTAAGGCTCAGGAGAGACGTTAGTGACACTGCTTCATTCACGTGTTGTGTTTGTTGTTCTAAGGTGAAACTGCTTTGTTTTAGGTTTTAAGAACACTGTAAATACTAGGCAACATGAATCTGAGGCCACCTCCTCTGTTCAAAGAAGGCTTTTCCATTTTCACAAAAATGGCTTCCTTCACGCCTCTCTCAAACCATCTGGCCTCTCTGGCCAAAATTCGACATTGCTGTCCTCAAAGGAATGTCCTTTCTCTTTGACCTGAATCTGCAGTCCACCTCCACCTCAAAGAGAAAGGACATTCCTTTCTCTTTGAGTGGAGCTGCAGTCCACCTCCACCTCAAAGAGAAAGGAATGTCCTTTCTCTTTGAGGTGGAGGTGGACTGCAGATTCAGGTCCTCCAGGATTGGCTCTTCTGTGCTGATACATCCTCTTGTGAAGCTGTTGTTTTGTTTCACCGACATAACTGTCATTTGTGGTTGAAAAAATAAATATATTATTGTGGAATAAGTTTGAGAGAAAACAACAGATGTCTTTTGGTGATTTATTTAAGGAAAAAGGAAAAAAGAATTCAGAGACATCTTTTGCAAAAGGAGGAATGGAAAATACAAATCTGTCTGTGTACAGAGTTGCATGAACAGTCCCAATGTTAACTAGGCGGGCTTAGAATTTATACTGAAATCACAGCAGATAAGAAAATGAAACACTGGCTCTGAGAGAGTGAGCCGTCTAACATGAATCAGCATTTTACTGGTTTTCCCAGAAAACAGAGTTGTCTCTGTATAAGACAATTGTATCAGTTTGAAAACAGTAGCACAGGTGGTGCACATATCATTCTGCTGCGGTCAAGGACAGCACAGAGCATGTGAAAGAGGAAAATATCATTTTCCCATTACAATTCCCTCCTTTTGATCAAACACAATTGATCAACCAAAATCAATCAGAACTCAATTAGGTTACAAAACATAAATCAAATTAACCTTAACTTTGTGAGTTGTACTACAGTTTGTGGTGCCGAAAAACCCAGCCGAGGGCTGACTAAATCAAGTAGAAACATTTCATACCATCAGTAGCTGACCTAACGCTGGGAAAAGAACACCACAGCCCCTCCCTCACAGGCGGCGTAACTCACTAGGGTTAAACATAAGCATTAGATGAAAAATATTCACAAAACAAATCAGTTTGGAAAACTTAAAAACCTTCAAGTCATTTAAGACTTTACCTCAAAGAAAGCATTAGTGAAAAAAATTAAAAACACCACATGTAAGTCCACAATTTTAGCCTTAGCGTGTCTAAAATAACAAAAATTAAAATTATCAGGTTCAAAAGTTGATTAGCTGTGATTGCTTTGGTGACTATATTTCACAATTACTATTTCAAAAGAAAATTACATGTGGATTACACAGACATAGGAACATACTTAGTCATACTTAGTCTTCTTCAAATAGATGAGCAAATAAAACAGAATTAACAGAATCACAATCAAGAGCAGAGGTGTCTGGGTTGTGGTCTTTGTCATGTTGAGGCAATTCAACATAGAGTTTAGCTAGTTGCAGGTTAAAAGAGAAGTCACTAATCTTCGGATGAGCGGGATAATGCAGCAGGAGACAAGGAAAAGAAGGATAATAGCCACTAAAAGTAGGCCTGCGAGTTTAGTTAACCATGTTTTCCAAACACCGTCCATTTTAATGTTCAAAGATCTGTTCAATAATAGCAATAATAAAATGATAGAAACAAATAAAATAAAATTAAGCAGTTATCATAACATTAACATGCATGAGTATGTAATGATTATTACATTATTATTATTATTATTATTATTATTATTATTTATTATTTAATAAATCTTCAAAAATTAATCATTAGAGCAATTTTATATGCAATAAAGAACCCAAAAAAAAAATGTATACATATATATTTGTCAGTATAAAACTGGTTATCAGTGATGTGAGGAACTGTGGGACAGATGAGTGTGTCACATGTTATAGTTGCGCTGTTGAATTTGCTGAAAACGGTCAGCTCTATTTCTTCAGGTGGTACAGAGTCTTTCATAAACTTGATTGTAGGTGGGACCAGCTCTCGGCACTGGTCTCAACGTTGAACTGCGTTTACCAGAGCAGTTTCAGCGGAGGAGGTGAGCGAAAATCTCACCCCAGTCTTCCCACGTTGTCAACGGTGGAGGTAGAGCTAAGGTCTCACCTCAGATCTCCCACGTAGGAGCTTGTTCTCGGGACAAGCCTCTTACTTTTGTGATCATTCACTGGGTCCCCTCTTTGACAGTGGGGGAGCAGTTGACGAGCTGGTCAGGTGGAGGAATCTTCTTGCAGTGTTGTGCATGGATCCAAGGGGCTCTTTCTGCGACCTTCACAGCCGTGTGGGTCGTGAGCAGGATCTGATAGGGTCCACACCAGGGTTTGTCTCTCCAGCTGCGCTTCCTCAGGTTTCTCACCAGGATGTAGTCGCCAGGCTGGAGTTTGTGGAACTGGTGGGTGGCCGGTTTGGGCAGGGAATCAAGCACCTGAGATCTAATATCAGAGAGAACATTAGAGAGTGAAATACAATAAGAAATCATTGGGTCTGGCAGAGTACTATCGGCCAGTGCTGCAGGTTTAGATGGGGGTCCAAACCCAATTCCAGGAGGTAGTCCAAACACTATCTCAAAGGGAGAAAGGTTATTTAGCGCACTCTCATCCTCAGGTACATCAAAGCAATAGGCAGACATTTTACCCAGGTTTTACCTGTTGATTCAGATATTTTTGCCAATTTGCGTTTCAGAGTGCCATTTTCTCTTTCTACAGCTCCTCCAGAAGCTGGATGGTAGGAGCAATGAGTTTTCAGGTCAAATTTAAGGTGTTCACTCAGTGTTTTCAAAATGTCATTTACAAAATGAGTACCATTATCACTCGTAATTAGATTCGGAAGTCCCCAGCGAGGAATAATTTCGCTTAAGAGGATTTTTGCTACTGTGTCAGCAGTGCAGTGTTTTGTTGGGAATGCTTCTACCCACTTTGAAAACATGTCAACTATTACAAGACAGTATTTCTTACCTTCGCAGGGTGTTAACTCAATGAAGTCCATTTGAATGTGGCCAAAAGGCCTGGAGGTGGGTTTGTGACCTCCAACATCTGTTTTGTTGTAGGAGTTACCTTTAGAATTGCTGGTTAAGCAGATGAAGCATTTTGAGCAAAAATCTTCAGCAAATTTGTTAAACCCACAGTAAACCAATGTCTTTGAAGGTCTTTTCTCATTCCCTCCTTTGATACATGGTCAACGCCATGTAACAATTTTGCAAAAGGCAGGAAGAGGGCTTGAGGAAGACATGGATTGCCATTAGGGCCCATCCATACACCATTTGTGTTTGTACAGTTTTTCTTTTTCCAAGCAGCTTTGTCTGCTGGAGTGGAAATGCGAGCCAAATCAGAGAGTGAAACAATGTCAGAGTGAGTGCAAGTTTGATCCGTTGTCTGGGAGAGTAATGTAACAACGTAGGATGTGAGTGACGCTGCTTTTGCAGCTGCGTCTGCTCGTGCATTACCTAGAGAGACTGTGTCTTTGGCAGAGGTATGTGCAGAACACTTACATACTGCCACGGCGGATGGGAGTAGCACTGCATCTAAAAGATCAGAAATCAAATCTTTGTGTGAAATGGGTTTGCCATCAGATTTGAGGAATTTTCTGTGGCGCCAAAGTGCTGCGTGGTTGTGTAGAACACCAAATGCATATTGACTGTCTGTGTAAATGTTAACTGTTTTACCAGATGCCAATTGACAGGCTTTGGTCAGAGCAATTAGTTCTGCTGCTTGCGCTGATAACCGAGGACTGAGAGGAGATGACGTCACTGTTGCATGATCATCCACAACTGCATATCCAACGTGTGCAGTACCGGTGGTTGGGTCCTTGGAAGCTGAACCATCTACATAAAAATGAGTTCAGGATTAGAAAGAGGAGTGTCAGTCAAATCAAGTCTTGGCAGACAGATAAGGTCAAGTTCAGAGAGACAACAGTGAGGTTCTCCCTCCTCTGGGAGAGGCAGGAGTGTAGCTGGGTTGAGAGTGTTACAACGTTTAACCTCAACATTCGGTAGGTTCAGAAGAGTGGTGTTGTAACGTAGCTGACGAGCAGGGGTCAAGTGAGCTGTCTTTTGTTCAGTCAGAATGTTGGAGACAGCATGTGGAGCAAAAGGGTGAGATGACTGTAGCCTACATAGGGGCGAGAGGCAATTATTGCTGCTTCACAGGCTGCTAAAGCACGGAGACATGATGGGTGGCCTCTAGCAACAGGATCAAGGTGTGTCGAGAAGTAACCCACAGGCTTCAGCAGCTGTCCCTGTTTTTGGGCGAGAACAGAATTCATACAACCATCACGTTCATCAACAAATTGGAAAAAGGCTTGTCAGGGTTTGGCAATGCCAATGCAGGGGCTGTCTGTAGTAGCAGTTTCAAATGAGTAAATGCAGAGTCAGCCTCAGATGTCCATGTGAGTTTGGAGTGAAGTGTCATGTCTTTTTTCAGAGTAAGATCACGTAGTGGGCGTTCTACAGTAGAGTAATTTGGAATAAAAGTTCTGCAGTAAGAGCACATGCCAAGGAAAGACAGCATTTGTTTCTTAGTCAAAGGTTTTGGGAAGTTGGCAATGGCTGTCACCCTGTCTGTAGTAATGCTTTTTTGTGAGTGAGTGATGACATGACCAAGAAACTGAACTTTCTGTTTTACAAACTGAATTTTAGAAAGTGAAACCTTGTGGCCCTGCTCAGCTAGGTGATTTAATAGAAGCAGTGTGTCAGTCTCACACTGCTCCTTCGTGTCTGAACAGAGCATGATATCATCAACGTACTGCAAAATGGCAGAGTGTTGAAGTGTCAAATGAGATAGACTGTCACGTAATGCCTGACAGTAAACACTAGGAGCGCAATTTAGGCCTTGTGGCATTCGAGACCAGGAATAGAGTTTTCCTGCAAATTCAAAGGCAAACCAAAACTGGGAGTCTGGATGGACAGGTACAGAGAAAAAAGCATTTGAAACGTCAACCACAGAGAACCATTTTGAAGTTGTTGGAATTTGTGACATGATGGTGTATGGATTGGGACAGATTGGTGCTGGAGAGTGAATAGCCGTTCACAGCACGCAGGTCTTGGACAAAACGCCACTCAGTGGGCATTTCCTGTGGTCTGATCTTTTTACAGGGAAAATTGGAGTACGGCAGGGAGAGTCAGAGCACTCAACAATTACACCTGCTTTCAGCAGAGAGTCAAAGACTGGTTTTATCCCCTGTTCAGCTTCAGGCTTCAGAGGATATTGACGTGCTTTTGGTCTGTATTCGGACTTTGGAGTTAGTTGGAGAGGTTTACAGTTTTTAATTAAACCTACATCATATTTGTGTTTGGCCCACAATGAGTCTGGTAACTGTGTTAACAGTGGAGACACATCACTGGGTGTGAGAGGCTGAGCATCGACGTTTGCAAGTGTGTGACAGGAAGATGGGGTGGAGTCATTTTGAGGAAGAAGGTAGCAGGAGCGGTTACAATTGACTCCTGCAGTGAATGGCACATAGCATGTGTCAAGTTTGTGAGAGTGGTAAATGTCTGGATTATCTGGGTCTTGTTTCCAGTCTGTAGCTTTTAAACATTTTGCCATAAAAGACCAACATCACGCCATTGTTTGTTATGTGGTTTGGCTATTGAGACATGCGGGGCTGAGTTTTGGATTTTGAAGAACTTTGACAGTTTGTGAGGTAATGGAACATTATAAGCGCAAAAATCTTGGTTAAAGTACAGTCCATTCAGAATGAGTCGGTCAGTAGTTTGTCGGTACCAGCTTTCTTCATACTGTTCATCTGGACCCATGGAGACATGCGCTGTAACATGTAGTGCATTTGCCTTCATGAATTCAGAGGATGAGCTCATGTATTGTTTAGCTTTGTGTAACAAATTTGGAGTCAGCAGATGGTCCAATTTCCACTGATACACATACAATGGAGTGATCACTTCACATTTTATAAAGCAATATTCAGATTTGGTTTGTTTTATTTTGATACCATTTTCGTCTGCAGACAAGGTAATTCCTAGTGCGCACATTAGGTCACGACCTATTAGATTCACTGGACACAACTCAGACAACAGAAAGCTGTGTGTAGTGGACACTGATGGATCAGGTAAATGCCAGATTACAGATAGAGGTTTTGTGAATGGTTCTTTAACAATCTGTCCACTCGCACTAATGGAGTGAGTTGTTTTGCCATTTAATGCAGTTTGAATTTGGTCTTTTCTGATCAGAAATTTTGTGGCCCCAGAGTCAACCATAAATGACAGAGTTTTTCCATTGATGTCACATCTTATTACCGGTAATTTTTCACACACCGATGTTGTTAACTTAGCATAGGTACCTTTAAACATTTCAGCTTTTTTTGTCATTTCAAGTTTCTTAATGGTTTCTGTCACTAAAGCAAGCAGTGGATCAGTTGCAAGCGCGTCTTCATTGCTTGTGAGCGGTGCGGTGTTGTGTGCATCGTCAGTGACAGGTGTGGTGTCCTTTTCGTGTGTTATACTCATCTCATTTTGCGAGGCGAAGTCCCTCGGTTCCTCATCATCACCAGCCAGTCAGTTGGGGTCACTCAGAGCAGTGTCAGGGCGTTGGTCAGCTCGGTCTCTTCTTTTCTTGGGACAGTTGTCAGCCCAGTGGCCTGGTTCAGCGCAAATGAAACACAGTTGAGACTTTCTGCGTCGCTCAACCTCGTCTCTGTCTGGACGTCCACGACCTCTTCCTCTCAGTCGCCCTCTGCCTCTGTTGAAATGTGATGGTTGGGCAAAGGTCATTTTTGCAAAAGTGGAGACCAATTTTGCATCCACTTTTCTTTTTATTGGCACATCTGGTTTCTGCGTCCTGGGCGTAGCGGAGAATTTCTTGGACACGGTTTGTGTCCCATGAGCCCACCATTTTGTCTGTCATAATTTTAACAATGTCTTTTCCAAGGCCGTTTTTAACATCATTTTGAACAGTTCTTCAAATGTACTGGTGTGTTCAGCTGTCCAGGCAGTGGCAGCCTGGCCGCTGTGTTGAATGCAATGTTGGCGTGCTCTAGCGGCAAAAGACATGACTGATTCATCTTCTCCACGTCTTAGTGACATCAAAACGCGTTCATGTCCATGCGGGCTGGGAACTGCTGGGTCAGAGCGGTGACAATGGCGTTCACGTATCTGGCATAGTCAGTGTTGTCGTCCTATTGGATTGTGGGAAGAGAATTCATGCCGTCACGGTCTTCAACCGCTGCTTGAATTTTTGAGTAATCTTCTAAGTTGCAGATAGTTCTCAGAATACCAGGGATTTCTGCACCGGTGGGCCTGTGCACTTGACAGAACAGTTTGAATTTTTGGCCCACTGTGGCGCCTCCTCTGTTAATAGGAGGTATATTGTCTTTGATTAATTGAGTCCATCTTGAGGGGTCTGGTGAGCGATACATAAGCACAGACGCGGGGTGTTCAGCCAGTCGTCTTTGGCGTTGTACTTCAGTTTCATTGTCTGGGGCTGGTGGTGGTGGAGCTGGATTTGGAAATTCAATCATAGGAGCTTGAAACACAGCCCCATAAGGTGTCTTGCTTCTCGTGAGACGGGGACAGGAAGGAGAAAGATTTGTCTGATGAAAGTTCAGTTGTGAAGGGGTTGTTAGAGTTCTTAGAACTGGTGCCAGAGTCATATGGAGGAGGTTTGGTGACAGGACTTGACAGTCCAGTGTTCATCAGGGTGTTTGTTTCAGCCTGGGTGGTCAGATCTGGGTACAGTTGAGCAGCTGTTGCAGAAGCTGCATGTGTCTGAGCCGCTTGTCTCTGCCTCTGGAGCCCTCCCTTTTCTTCACTGTGGAGATGTGCAGCAGCGAGAGCGGTGACGTAGGTCTGGTCATCGTCTTCACTCATGAGTGCCGGACCAACAGGCTGGGTCAGACTCGGAAAACAAGAGGACATCGCATTAGTTATGTTATCAGTTGCTTTATTACCTATGCTTTGAAATGGCCCCTTTACTGTATCTAAGTGTTTTAAATTTCTTTCCCTATTTTCTTTTTCTGTCTGTTTCTTTGCTTCAGCTGCTTTTTCCCACATCTCTAAACATTCATAATGTCTTTTAATCTCCTTTATTTGCTTGGGTTTACTGATTTTTGGACATAAGTCTCTTTTCTGCATCTTGTATTCTATTGCGTAAAGCAGTCAAACTACTTTCACTCATTCGTCCATTAAAACCATACAACTTCCATTCATCCATTTTATCACAACTCCCTGGCCAGGTTTCTATCATATACATCACATTGAATTCACAGAAGTCCTTTGCAGGACTGTTTTTACTTGTATTGGATCCCATATTTCAGATTAATTAAATACTCGTCAGTATATAAGGTTCAGACAGATTATAGAGAAACTTTAGAACTACTAAAACCAACACAAACTAACAAAAACAACACAAAACAACAACACAAGACTAACAAAAACTAAAAACAACTAAAAACAACTAAAAACAACTAAAACCAACTAAAAACAACTAAAAACAACTAAAAACAACTAAAAACAACTAAAAACAACTAAAAACAACTAAAAACAACTAAAAACAACTAAAAACAACTAAAAACCCTTTCAGAAATTATTATTACTCATTTTACGGCAATCCTGCTCAGTCAATCCTGACTTATGGTAATAACAATAGACCGTTCAGGTCAGGGCTTCTAGAAAACCCTTTCAGAAATTACTGTCGAATGGCAATCCTGCTCAGTCAATCCAGACTCAAATCAACAATAATAGACCTTCCCAGTCAGGGTTTCTAATACAGATACAAAACCTTTTAAAATTATTATGTGGCAATCCAGCCGTATTAATAATTTTAGGACCATCCGGTCTCGGTTTTCAGATTAGGACAATCCAGTCCAGACATAAAACAAAAGAAAAAACTTTTCACAAAAGCTATTCAGAAATTATTATTACACATTTTATGGCAATCCTGCTCAGTCAATCCTGACTTATGGTAATAACAATAGACCATTCCTGGTCTAGGCTTTGTTACAGTCAAAAATCACCTTTAGACACTGTTACAAAATGTTTTCTCTTAATTTAATAAATTTGTAATAATTTTACCGTTTGGAGGTTATTTGAGTACGTTGGATCGAGAGATGACGATTGGAGGGTCGGCATCGGACAATCCTCCCGTCCAGAAAAATTTGGGGAAGAGGAGACCTCTTGGAGCGGTCTGGTTGGCCACACCCTTGTCCTTCAGCCGGGTCCAGCCGTCAATCTTGATCCCACTTCTGACACCAAGAATTGTGGTTGAAAAAATAAATATATTATTGTGGAATAAGTTTGAGAGAAAACAACATATGTCTTTTGGTGATTTATTTAAGGAAAAAGGAAAAAAGAATTCAGAGACATCTTTTGCAAAAGGAGGAATGGAAAATACAAATCTGTCTGTGTACAGAGTTGCATGAACAGTCCCAATGTTAACTAGGCGGGCTTAGAATTTATACTGAAATCACAGCAGATAAGAAAATGAAACACTGGCTCTGAGAGAGTGAGCCGTCTAACATGAATCAGCATTTTACTGGTTTTCCCAGAAAACAGAGTTGTCTCTGTATAAGACAATTGTATCAGTTTGAAAACAGTAGCACAGGTGGTGCACATATCATTCTGCTGCGGTCAAGGACAGCACAGAGCATGTGAAAGAGGAAAATATCATTTTCCCATTACACATTGCACTCTGATAATACCTGTTGAGTGTGGCACTCCTACTTACTGTGTGTTTCTGGCTTTTATTATGGCAAAATGTCCTGTTCTTTTTCTTTTCCTGTTGTTTACTAAAAATGTCTTAAACCATAACAGGTTACGGGCCCAGACACCCAGACGGACAGCGAACAAAACCTTGTCGCTCATAAGACATGAAGCTACATACAGAAAGGCATTACGTCTTTGACAAAGCTATGGAAGGCAGAGACCAAGTCAACTACAGACTATCAGACATTAGAGCAGAGAAACTCATTACAGCTCTACAAGATGACTGTTAGACTACAAGTGATGATTTAATCATAGCCATGATGCTTGGCAGTTTACCTGACTCTTATAAGTCTTTAGTAGCCATACGTATTACTTAAAATGAAGACTGTGTTTCCAGACTTTAAAAGAAGATTACAAAAATATGAAGAGTCAGAGAAAATTAATACTGCTGAGTCTACAGACAATGTAATGAAAACGTGTGCAAAGCAAGATAGAAATGTCATCAAGAGGTGAACCAACTACAACGGAAAGGTGAAGATAGTAATGTGACATGCTTCAAGTGTGGAATAAAAGATCATAAGACAAAAAATTTACCCAAAAGTATGGTGCAACTTCTGCAAAAGCAACAAACACCAAAAGTCCTTGTGTAAAAGAAAGTTAAACAGGACAATACCAGAAAAGTCACAGAGGAGAAAATTAGTGACTACCTTTTCAAAGCTAAACATGCCAAGGTTTAGAGTTCAACATGCAAAGTGAAAATGGAAAGCATTATGGTAGATGCAAGAGCAACACCTCACATCATAGACAACCAAAAAAATTACAAGCTTTGATGACACATTCCAACCAGAGACTCACTCAGTAGAACTGATGGGACCAGATACAGTGAAATTGCTCAAGGAAGAGGAACAGCAATGATACATCTACTGGACAACAATGGACAAGAGCACAGAACTCAATTACGAGATGTTCTGCATATGCCCTCATATCTACATGACATCTTTTAGTCACAAGAGCCACAAGCGGAGGAGCAACAATATCTTTCAAGAAAGGAGACATTCACATAATCATTTTTGTTAATATTATGAGTTATGTGACAAATATCAATATAGCGATTATGGGAATAATAAGAATGTGTTTAAAGAAAGGCGACAGCGTTAGAATAATGACTGTGACAAAGATAGTCACTTCGTAATTGCCGCCGATTTTTCAATGGATGTCAATGGGGGTCATGCTTGATGGAGCCAACCCCTACTTCCTATTAGGCACAGACCCGGAAGTGGGCTTGCTATGTCCATCCCTTATACCATCAATGGATGCTACTTAGACAGCTGCGTCTCAGATGGAACCTCCTAAACGGTCCCTGCGTAAGGGCGCCGTCATACGTCAAAATACCTCAAAATACGGCAATATACCGCCGTCCACCAGAGGGCAGGCTCCAAAAGCGGAAATATAAGGAGAAACCCAATGGCAACTTTACGGGTGTAAAAACATGTTTACAGTCTGGTTCAAAC